>PVJN01022248.1:0-33647 GCA_004026805.1 Lasiurus borealis | reverse complement strand
GGGGAGAGGAGGAAGAAGAGGGTACTGAGTTGAGATCCTAAGTTGGTATGTAGGCAGGGTGCACTATGCCAGGTGTGTGCAAAACTGCCCCATGTCACACTGTGGGGAAGAGAATGAAGTAAGAAATCTACGCTCCTACCCGCAGGAATAAAATGACAACTTCCTTAACTATAGAAATAATTTTCATTTGAAGGGAAAATGAAAAGGCAACAACTTCAATTAAGTAAATCTCAAGAGCACATGATCCAAGAAGCGGGTGGATTTTTTGAAAAAAAGCCGTTCTAATGGTTTAAGCAGCTTATTCAAGTGGTCTACTTTCAAATGCCAGAAATTCAACCTCTTGATTTAAGAGCTCTGGAATTCAAGTGGCTCAAATTGAGAAAATAACACGCAGGTAAATGGCCGTAATTTCGTCTTTGTTGCATCCTGGCAGCGGACTGCCCAGATAGACAGCCCGCACACGGCTATCTTCCCTGAGTGTGCACACCTCTCCCACGGGAGCGGGACACCAGCAGACAGACACACACACACACACACACACACACACACACACACACCAATACTTGAACACCGACCATCATTCCTTTGCTGAAACGATAAAGCTCTCCCCTTAAAATGCCAAACAAGGGACAGATATTTCAGGGGCTCATTCAAATAAGGTTCTTGAGAGCCTGGACTCCTCCAAGCTTGCCAGCAGGAGAGGATGGATTCTAGACATTCCTGTGGACCACGTGGTACATTCACGGGACATCTGTGGCTGTCAAGGTGTCTGTCCCCCCTGTCTCTCCTCCATCCTCCTCATTCAAGCCTTTCCCTTCCATCTGACAGCATCGCCGCTCACTCAGCCACCGACGCGGAGCTCCGCAGCTGAGTGACTCTCTGAACGGAGGTGACAGTGAGGAGGTGATTTACGAGCACGGCAGCCGCTGCACTGTGCAGGCAGCACTGGGCAGCACGGCACATGCCTCGGTATGGAGCGAGCCACACAGGTGTCCCATTCTAGAAACGAAACCATAGTTTCCCCATGTCTCACGCATACACACAGTCGTCCTGCAAGTGGTAGAATGACTACACCATTCATTTGGAAAGCATTCCGCAAGCACCTACTGTGTGCCAGGGACCGCGGCTGTGGAGGAAGGTCTCGGTCCCTGCTGTTAAGAAAGATGCTTGGGAGAAATAGACACAATCCAATGACGGTACAGCACCACGAAAGACACAGTGGCTGGTGGTCAGGACCCCGTTGGGAACGCGGATAAACTCTTACGGCCACAGAGAAAGGAACAGACTAATTCAAAAGTCAGCGAACGACAGCTCCTGGGCCAGATTTGCCTGTTCTGGCACGGAAGGCTTGTCAGCCAACAATCTTTGGTGTGCTGTCTAATTATTTTTTTAAAGAGTCATGTTTGGTGGCTCATGCATATTAGGTGAGGTTCAGATTTCAGTGTCCGTAAGGAGCACTGCATTGCACACGGTCACCGGGGAGGTGGGAAGCGGTAGCTGAGCGGTGTGACTGTGGAGCCCACGGAACTGACTACCCGCCCTGTGTGGACAGAGTGGGCCGGCCCCTGACCGAGGGCGATGGCTTTGTTTTGTAAAGTGAGACATACCTACAGTTCACGGGGTGACAGTTAGCAATGGGACAGTTTGGAGGGAATCCATCACAATACCTGTCAGTTTTAATGGCAAGCAGACTGTCTCTCGACCAACTCTCACATAAAACAGAGGAGGAACCGGACCCTGAGAAATGAAGTTTCTTTGTGAAACCACAGGGAGGGCACCCTCACGAGAAAAATGCCTCAGCTGCCCCCAAACTCATTTATATTCCACCCAGTGGCGGGGGCGGGGGGAGATCTGTGCTGAGAACTATCTGAAGAAGAAAAAGGATCTGAAAGTGCTAGATTTATTATAGGTTTCCCCCAACAAAACAACCCTAATCACGAACCACGCTGGTGCCTCTGAACTCACCATTTCCTCCTTACCAGCCTTCAGTCCCTCTACTTAGGTTTCTCCTAGGCACCTCCTATGGCCCGGCCCCCCCGAGGGAGCTGGGTCCCGGAACACATCCTGGACTGCTGAGTTTATTCTCCATGCCACTGCCCCTCCCCACCCCTTACCTCCCCAACCTGCGACCCACCAGGCCTTCATTCCAGTGCCCTAGGGTCTCCAAGCTTTCGGAAGCCCATGGAATCAGAGAACTGAAAAACAAGCGCTCCAGGAGCACCTTGCAGATCTGAAACAAATGCTCAGTAAGTGTCTATAGAAATACCTCTGTGGACCAGTCAGGAACTCAACTCCGCCAAAACTGGATAGAGCGTCAGTCTGCGGACTGAAAGGTCCTGGGTTTGATTCCGGTCAAGGGCATGTATCTTGGTTGCGGGCACATCCCCACTGGGGGGCGTGCAGGAGGCAGCTGATCGATGTCTCTCTCACATCGATGTTTCTAACTTTCCCTCTCCCTTCCTCTCTGTAAAAAAATCAATAAAATATATTAAAAAAAAAAAAAAAAAAAAGAACTCAACTCCAACCTAACTTACACACGACCAAGTTTAATGACTCCAGCTAATCGGCTACACAGGGTGGGGCCTCCAGATATTCCAAGTGCTCAGAGCGAACCAAGAACCTAGGACACCCAGTTTTCCTTGTCTGTAAAGATCCCACTCAGAGGCTATGCTCTGGAGGAAATGTTCATTTTTAAGTTATTTTCTTTGAACTCTGGTAGAGCAGGCTACTTTAGGTTCATGACATCACTTCTTTACACAAAGGACGTAACATATAGAATACCAGCGACGTGCTGTGAGAAATGCAAACCGGTCTTAGTACCTGGCCCTTGACTTAGAAGCATTTACAAACACGGGGACAAAAGTAATCTAGGTAAAAAGGCGAAGTCAAACCATTCAAAGGTATAAAGTAGTTGTGTAGCAGATTAGCTAAAAGATCAGGCTGTAGGGTTTGCTTGAAACTATCTTAGTCATTTAAATAAGATCACCTTTAATCCTTTATAACAGTGGTTCTTATGCCCATTTAACAGATGAGAAAAGAGAGGCTAAGTACAAACCAAAGCCAGGCTACAGAGCTTGGGACCACACTTTTATTACGTGAGCTTCTACCGAAGGCTGTGAAGATATTTGGGAAGCAGAAATGGACAAGATATATCGTATCTGTGCCTCGGTGTTATATGACAATGTGGTGGTCATTAAAAGTCAGTGATCAGCTGAGACCGGTTTGGCTCAGTGGATAGAGCGTCGGCCTGTGGACTGAAAGGTCTCGGGTTCGATTCCGGTTGGGGGCATGTACCTTGCTTGCGGGCACATCTCCAGTGTGGGATGTGCAGGAGGTGGCTGATCGATGTCTCTCTCTCATCGATGTTTCTGACTTTCTATCCCTCCCCCTTCCTCTCTGTAAAAAATCAATAAAAAATATATTTAAAAAAAAAGTCAGTGATCACATTACCATATTAACAGACATTCTGATAAAGTATAAAAGAGAACATAAAACCGGCAGAGGTTTTTTCCGTTAAGCATATGGGAAACACGGCAGAGAAGGTGCTGTCCCCAAGTGCAGAGAGGCGTAGGACTGTGGGAACCCCCCGAGAGACAGGCGCCAAGGTCAGGCCGAGCGTGGAAGGGGGTTGTCAAGGGCACTGAGTGTCCGTCCGGGGTCTGGTCTCCGTGTGAACGGTGCCATGGCGAAGCGTGTGCCACGCTGAATCGGTCAGCCCGCGGCCACGGCCACCGCGGCTCCGCCAGAAACGGCAGCTGCTGCCCCGGTTGTCAGTGCTCATCAAGGCTTAGCGTGCGACGGCCGGTCTGGCCGGAGGGGGACCCGGCGCGGAGGGAGCTGCATCGGGGGTGGGGGCACCCCCCTGCCTCGGTCACAGGAGGGTGGAGGAGGGGCCTCTGCAGGGGCCTGGAATTGGCACTGGGACCTGGGGGCTCAGGAGGCAGGAATTCCAGGAGCTCCCCCAGGAAAACTGCTCCGGCCACAGCTTTGAAGTGGGCATTCCATTCAAGTTTGCGTGGCTCCCATTAGGCGTGGTCCCTCCAGCTCGCCCTGAAGTGCTGTCCGAGAGGGAGATCAAAGGCGTTTTCCCGGGCAAGAGACTGGGCTGCTGAGCACAGACAAGATCAGACCTCACTTCATCCCCAGAGCCGTCCCTTAAGGCCACAGTTTGGCTGCTGGGAGCACATTCCTCTGGGCCGAGTGGCAAGAAGCATGAGCCGAGTACGCGGCAGAGAGCCACAATCCGATGCTGCTTCCAGAGCGGGGAAGGACGGGCATGCTGGCCTGGGTCCTTTTTTTAAAAAATATATTTTATTGATTTTTTACAGAGAGGAAGGGAGAGGAATAGAGAGTTAGAAACATCGATGAGAAAGAGACATTGATCAGCTGCCTCCTGCACACCCCCTACTGGGGATGTGCCTGCAACCAAGGTACATGCCCTTGACCGGAATAGAACCTGGGACCTTTCAGTCCGCAGGCCGACGCTCTATCCACTGAGCCAAACCGGTCTCGGCAGCCTGGGTCCTTTTAATAACTGTTCTGCTTCCTCTCTCCTTCCAGTCTCTCTGCGCCCTGTCACTTGCCATCATTGTGCTTTCTGAGCCCCCCATTTCCTTCTTGAACCCCCCAAGGATTTCCTGGTTCTTGGCCCTCACTCAGGATTCCAGCTGTGTCCCTGAGGACCTCCATCATTTCCAGGTCCCCATCCGGGTCCTCGTCTGCAAAGAGCAGGTACCCAAAGGCACACACGGCACGGAGAGCCAGCTCTCGTCCACACCGGCGCTCTGCGACGGCTCTGTTCCCTCACTGGTCAAGTGCACAGACCCTGGAGGCAGTGGCCTGGCCCCAAACCCTCGCTTCTCCACTTACAAGCGGCACGCCCTTGGGCAGTCACTTCGAATGAAGAAACCTGCGCCCGTTTCCCAGTGTGCGCGCAGCCCGGGTCCCAGAGCACCTGCCTGCACAGGGCGCCATGGGGATGAATGAAGTGAAGCAAGCAGAGCATTCAGCGCAGGGGCTGCACGCGGCGGGCATTTCTGTGTTTCAGCCGCCAGCATCCGCATCCCCATCCCCATGCCCACGTCCACCACGCTCTGCGCCTTCTGCAGGGCGGCTTTCACTGCCCGAACCTCGAACAGAAGCAGGAAGCCGGCATTTAACCAGAGGCTCCGAGTCAAGTGCCTGATGAAGTGTGTGTGTGGGGGGGGAGGTGAAGGGGTGGTGGTGGTGGTGGAACCATGCACCTGCGCAGTGTGGAGAGAGGCCGCTCGGGTCCAGCCAGCTGCTGCCCCAGGGTGCCCAGGCAGGCCCATCTCCCAGGAGTCTAGAGAAGCCAGAAACCAAGGTATTGGTGTCAAATGTCCGGATTGAAAGCACCGGCGATGGATTAAAAATTTCCAAATCACCCTGCCTGCCGGACAAATAAAACTCTGTGTGCCAGCGCTCCAGCCCTGCCTCCCCCGGCCTCCTGCTCATCAGCGCGGGCCTCCACTAGGTGGTGGTGGTGGTGGTGGTGGGGTTATTTACAAACAGAAGAGTGGCTTGACCTTCTCATCTCCTGAGACCCAGAGCCCTTAAGGCCTCCTCCTCGGACCACACCCTCCTGGCTGCCGCCCAAACCCCGGCCTTCTGTGGACTCCTCCCCCCCCAACCCCCGCCCCAGCGGTGCATTAGAGGCACTTAGTGAGGCTCCACGGAGAGCTAAGTGCCCTAATGACGCCCCGCCATCGATTCGGAGCTTTTCTTCCTCCTCTGCTTGGATTTCCTGAACGCAGCACGTCGGCGGCAGCGCCAGTGTCTCCGAGGCTACGTTCCCCGAGGCCAGGGCTGCTCCGGTCTCCTCCTGGCCACGGGGGGCGTGGAGCCGGGCACCGCGCTCCTTCTGAGGGTGGCACACGGCATGCCGGCAATGTCTTCCGGAGAAATTCCCAGTCGTGCCAGCACTTCTGGCTCCACAGCCACGAGCCCGTGCTGCCCGATCTCCAGCTCCATGCTTAACTCGGACACAGGCTGCCTCCTACCCTGCTTCCCCGAAAGTAAGACATCCCCTGAAAATAAGACCTATTTCCAGTTTGGCCTCCCCCGAATATAAGGCCTCCCCCAAATATAAGGCCCCCAAAGCTACTGTAAGGCATCTGACTCCTGATTTAAAGTGACCTCTCACTGCCTGAACAGCTCTGGCTGAGCTGCGGCCCATCAGTGAGCTGGTTTGTGATGACAACTACTACTGTACTGTAGACAGGGAATATATATATATACATATGTGTGTATATATATATATATATATATATATATATATATATTAATATATTTTATTGATTTTTCACAGAGAGGAAGGGAGAGAGATAGAAAGTTAGAAACATCGATGAGAGAGAGACATCGATCAGACGCCTCCTGCACACCCCCTATCGGGGATGTGCCCACAACCAATGTACATGCCCCTGACCGGAATCGAACCTGGGACCCTTCAGTCCGCAGGCCGATGCTCTATCCACTGAGCCAAACTAGTTTCGGCTATTTCCTTTTTTTGTTGTTCAACAATAAATGTGTACCGTACTCTTCCTCATGGAAAAAATAAGACATCCCCTGAAAATAAGACCTAGCACATCTTTGGGAGCAAACATGAATATAAGACACTGTCTTACTTTCGGGGAAACAGGGTAAGACAAGTTACTATTAGTCTGTATTCCCTCCCTCCCTCCCTTTCGTCCTCATTCACCATGCACTGACCGGTTCCCTCCGGGTCAGGCACAGTCCTAGGCTCGGGGAACTGCAAGAACAGGTCTGAGCAACACGGAGAAAGTCTATTCCTGCAAACACAGCATGCCACGGGCTCAACGGGACCTCAAGAAGTGATCCCACCCAACACGTCCATCCCGATGATGCGAGACAAGAGTTGAGCGCAGCCTTGTCCGTCTGGCGGTGACACCGTGGGACAGAGACTGCCCCAGAAGTCCCCGTGCACGTTCTAAACAGGATTCCAACCAAACCACCGCCCAGGCCTGACAGCAGACTCCGACGTCAGCCGCTGCGACCTTTAGGGAAACCTGATACCATCAAGGTCCTCAGGAAAAAGCGCTTCTGAGAATCCTCCAGGAGCCTCTGCACAGTGACCCCGCCGGCCGCCCTTCCAGAACCACTCTCAGTCGGTTCTCACACTTTTCCTCGGGACTGTCCCGCTGCCCCTCGGGGACGAGACCCCTCCCCCTGGGGGGTGGAGATTCTCAAGGAGTCCGGAGGGCAGGGTGGAGGTGGGTCTGAACACTCACCCAAGGGACACGGGTAGAGGCCCCCAATAAAAAGACTAAGAATCAGTGTGCTTCCCGCCTCCCACCCCACACTGCTCTGCCTTCCCCAGGATGCCTGCTGTTGTTAACAGAGGGAGGTGAGTAGTCTGGCGTTAAAAAACCTCTCCATACAGAGTGCTGCGATCTCCCTCAAACTAAAAAACAAAAATCAATCAATCAATCAATCAATCAATCAGTTATATGTTATCTCCAGTGATCAATGCCAGGGGGCAGGCTTGCCACGAAGCCAGGACAGACAGGCCGCGTGCCCGCCTTCCTGCCGCACAGCTGCAGACACGGGGTTTGCGCAGATGCCTGGGACCTGGCCAGAGGCGATCTGTGCACCAAGCGGCCGCTCTTCGGCCTGGAAGAGGCTGGAAGCGGACGGTCTGCTCATCCCTCCTCATTCCCACCGAGGGAGGCAGATCCTCAGCTTGCCACCGCTTCCGACTCCTCCCAAGCCCCAGATTTCCTTCTCTTCCTTCCCTGATGCGTGAGTTTCAGGAGGTGTGTCACTGTGTGTGGAACCCAGCGGCCTCCACGCGCTCCATCGGCCCACTGCTTCTTGCGGGTGGAAGTGAGCTTTACCGATGTCTATCTCTGACTTCCGTGACAGTGGCTCATTCATTATTCAGGAGAAGCTGGTGAGGGGACCCGGCTTGAGATCCTGCCAACTGGCGCCCGAGCAGGTGGGACCTCTGTGAGCTCTCGTTTTCAAAGACTCAGAACCCGTGACGAGCGGGTAATTCAGACTCCTCGTGTTCTTCATTGAAGGCCTGCTCTTCTGTAAACAGACGGTTTTCTGTGGGAGCGCCAGGTGAGCGCCCTCAAAAAGCACAGGGAGATAATGACTTCAAGGCCACAGATTGGATCTCTGTGTAAGTCCGTTAGTTATCTCGGGTCAGAGAAAAACTCCATGGTTGAGTTGGAAAATGAAACATCCATCCTGCAGGTCCGTGGCGAGGGTGTCCGGGGCAGGCAGGAGAAGGTGGCTCCGACTGGCACCACTGCCCCTGCCTCTGCTGACCGGCCTGGCACACGGACACAGATCTACAGTGGTACCTCGAGATACGAGTGCCCTAACATACGAGATTGTTGAGATACGAGCCGTCGAGCGAGTGATTTTTGCTTTGAAATATGAGCAACATTTGAGATAGGAGTCATCGCGTGGATCGGCCGGCTGCACACGACCCACCAGTTTACCGCGACTCGAGTGTCTCATAGTTTCCCACGCCTCAAGGTTACAGAACAAATTAAACTCGTATCTTGAGGTACCACTGTATTCCACTCTAGTGGCAGAGTCCCACCATCATCCATGTGCCCCCTGGGGGTGTGTGTTCGATGGCGAGGGTGGCATTTTCGAGGCGCTGTTTTGGAAGTAAAGGGAATTACATTGAAACCCTAAGAAGAGAGGTTCACATGAAAAGTGGGGGAAGAAGTTCCTCCCAGAATGCCAGGCTGAAACCTCCTATTGGACCAAGTGGCGACATTATCCTCCGGAGAAATCGTTTAAGCACAGACTGATGACCACCTGTGGGTACCAATCTGTGCAGAATCCGATCCTGGGGGAGGAGGCGGGATGAGGAACTCTCTCCAAACCCCTCTGGCTTGCCCTGCAGGTTGGATTTTCATCAGAGAACGTTTGGAACACTTTGGCTGACTTCTGGCTGAGGCTAGTGTGAGGTGCCAGTGGTCCCAGATCTTCGGCTGACCTTTAACCTCGGCAGTAGGCACAATGCGCAACCAGGGTGCATGTGGGCGCTTTCGAGGGCAGGATGGAAAGACAGCAGAGTGGGCATTTTTGCCCAAACCTGGGCTTCGTATCCTAATAGCATAACAGAAACTTCCTATTTGTTTTTCTAATTTGTAAATGTAAACGAGGTCCCCTAAGCAACGAAAGAGGAAACAACCATCCAACTGTTAGACATACAGTCGGTGGCGGTCTATTTTTCAGGCAAAATTACCCGGCAGATTGCTTGCAAAGCAGCCTGCAGATGTCAAAGGTCATCCAGTCCCTGGGCAAACAGGATGTTGGGGAGGAGCCAGGTGACAAAGGAACTTGAATTGGGGAGGGGAGAGAAAGAATACCCTAAGGAAAGAAATGACACTTAGGTGACGATGGTCCTCAGCCAATGAGGAACCGTGGGAGGGACGGGCGCATTAGGGGGATAAAATGCTGGTTGTAACTGCTTTGGGTGTGCCTGCCCACCAGACACCCCCCAGCTTGCAAGGCTGACATGGCAGGCCCGGCTTTTACTGTCCGCTGTCTCTCCATGTCCATTCTTTAACAAACTGTGGACTGGTGAGGGTGTTTCTCGAAATTCTGGGGGCTTATCCGGGATCTCTGTGGCCTGCTGTGCCCGGGTGCCCCGTTTCTCCAGACAAGCCTGTGGCTCATTCGGAAGACGAAGTGGGCGACACGGGAGAAAAGGCAGGCACCGCAGCAGCCACGAAACCTCTCGCACCAGCCAAGGTAGGAAAACGGGGCTCTAGATACCGCCTTCGTGTTTAGGTATTTTCAGAGGCCGAGTGTGTGTGACTGAGATGTGTCCTAGACACGAAGCGAGTGTGGAGTCCCGATCCACAGTCTCGCTCTCTCTCGGGGGAAATGGCCAGAGACGGATGAAGCGAGTCTGGAGTGTGCAAGAAACCTCCAGGACAGGCGGCTGAGTGCACAGGGCAGCCACGGGGACCTGCCACGAACGGGGACCAAGAATTCTAGGCCTAGAGAAACCAAGGAGGCTCCCTTAGGCATTCCCCTAGATAATCCACCGGGGAGAAAGCTGAGGTGCTGGGGAGACAGCCCCCAAGTCCAAGGCAAGAAGAAACAAAAGACGATCGAATACTGTTGTTTTCCAGGATCTAAAACCCAACTCGTAGACCTTCTGTCTTTTGGTCCCAGTCTGGCTCAGATGAAGACGGGGTGTGCCAAACTCCAGTTATTTATGTGAATGAATTGTTCTCCACGCCCTATGCGTGGAGAACAGTTCATTTACAGACACAGGCCATGTGTTTCCTCTTAAAGGAGAAGGAGGGCTTTAAGGAGAAAACCCGGGGACCCCTTATCATGCTCACCCCCTCCTTATATTCCACAGACTGGGGCGCAGGAGGAGCAGAGGGCCACCCAGGAGCCAGAGATTAAAGATTGAGGGGGAGTTCAGCCAGCTACTCCTTACCCGAATCTAAGAAAAGAATTAGAGCAAAGTAGGAAAGACATCGAAAACTTCCAATCCCTTCTAGGCAACCTACGTTTCCTCTCCCAGAGGTCGCCAGGGGACAAAGGGAAGCTGGATTTGCGAATGCTCCCTTCACAAGTACAGGGGTTAGGAATTTTCAGAAAGAGATGGAACCCCTTTTAGAAGGTCCCCTGGATGTAGCCGAACAGATGGACCAGTTCTTAGGACCCAATTTCTAGATCTGGGCTGAGATGATGCCCATTCTGAGCATCTGGTTTACAGGAGGAGAGAGAGGAATGATCCGGAGGGCAGCCACGGCCATTTGGGAGAGACCACATCCTCCTGGGCAGGGGTCTGGCCCTCGGGACAGAATGCAGGGCCTGAGGGAACTTACAATTCAGGGGGTAAAAGAGTCTGCTCCTGTCTCACAACGTGTCTGAAGCACTTGAGGTCCAATAAAGGAAGGAGGAAACCCCTTTGGCCTTCTTAGAGACTCAGAGATCAGAAATCAGATGAGGACAAACTCTGGCCTGGACCCGGCAGGGTCTTTTGAAGGTCACCTTTGTGACCACGAGCTGGCCAGACATTCCCGTAACATTGCAAAAGGCTGAGGGCTGGAATGAAAACCAACAGGAGAATGACTAAGAGAAGCGCAGAAAGTCTATGTGGGAAGGGATGCTCCCCCAGACCTGGGAGGACAAAGACAACCGGTGGCCTTTGCTTCCAATCTCCTTGACCCCGTTTCCGGCAGATGGCCCCCGAGTGTGCAGGCTGCAGCAGCTACTGCCTTTCTGGTAGAGGAGAGCAAGAAACTGACTTTTGGAGGAGCCTTAATAGTGAGCACTCCAGCCCTAGCTCTTTGCCTCAGTGGATAGAGCATCAGATCGCAGACCGAAGGGTCCTGGGTTTGATTCCGGTCACGGGCACGTACCTCGGCTGCAGGCTCCTCCCTGGTTGGGGCATGTACAGGGGACAACTAATCGATGTGTTTCTCTCACATCGATGTTTCTCTCTGTCTTCCCCCCCCTCTCTCCCACTCTCCCTAAAAAAATCAATGGAAAAATATCTGTGGATGAGAATTTAAAAAGAAGGCAAGCATTCCACATCTGGGCAGGAGCACACTAAATCAAAGAGCCGGGAGATGGTTGACAGATTTCTGAATTCTAAAGTATGAGGCCATATTAATAGAAAGGCAGGATTTGGTTTTGACCACCGATACCTGCTTGAACCCCATCACTTTTCCATGGAAGGGAGAGGAAAACCAGGAAGTATCTGAACACAACTGCCCAGACATCACAGAATATCAAACTGAGGTCAGGCCAGACCCGTGTGAGGTCCCACTGCATGATGGGGCCAACCCGTTGGCTGACGGGTCATCCCGGGAATAGAAGGAGACATAGTGGCTATGCTATCACTGATGGAACCAAACATTCCTTGTGAGAGGGAGGTAGGCTCCTTCAGCAGCTGATCAGCCCCAATGTGAATTATATGCTCTTAACCAAGCCTTAACACTGCTCAAAGGCCAAGAAGGCCTTATATACACTGACTCTGGATATGCTTATGAAGTAGCGCATACTTTTGGAAAGAATTTGGACAGAACAGAGTCTCATAAACAGCAAGGGGAAGGAGTTTATCCGGGAAGAGCGAATCAGGCCAGTCTCAGAAAGCCTTTTACTCCAGGTGGCGCTGCCAATGAGGAAGGCATCAGACTCTTTAGCTTGATCCCAAATACAGTGGTACCTCGAGATACGAGTGCCCTAAGATACAAGATTTTTGAGATACGAGCTGTTGAGCAAGTGATTTTTGCTTTGAAATACGAGCAACAGTTGAGATAGGAGTAATCTCTCGGGTCGGCCGGCTGCACACGACCCACCAGTTTACCTCGACTTGAGCGTCTCATAGTTTCCCACGCCTCAAGGTTATGGAACGATTTAAACTCGTATCTCGAGGTACCACTGTATTCCAAAGGTAACAACAGTAAGGCTCCAGGATACTGCAGAGGAAGAAAAGGGATTGGAGAAAGTCAGAGCAGTTTACACAGGAGAGGGAAGATGGGTGCTCCCTGATGGGAGAGAAATGCCAAGCCACGCCCATGGTGAGGGAGCTGACATCCGAACTGTGTAGGGGGAGCCATTGGGGTCCCCAAGCCACGTGTGATGCCAGCCTTAGGAACATGGGTGTGGCTATCTGTCACGTGCTGAGCAGGTGTGTGTGGGATGTGTGACTTGCCAAAGAAGAAACAAAAGGTGGCAGGAGACAGATGAGAGGGGAAGAATAGTCAGGTTAAGGCTTCAGAGCACGCAGGTGGACTTCAGAGGGGCCTAGGGCGGGGTGACGAAGATCCTTCTGGTAACAGTGAGTCTCTTCTCTGGGTGGCCGCCACCACAGGGTGTGCCATTAACATAACCTCGGAGCAAATCAGACCAGGGTGCTGAGGGGAGTAACGGGAGGATTAGACATTAATTGGGACTATCACACCCCTTGCATCCCCCGTCTTCGGGAGGAGAGGAAAGAATGAAACAGACTCTCAAGAGGCAAATTCCCAGAATACTCTTAGAAACCAAACTACCGTGGACAAAATGTCTTCCCACATCCAGCATTGCTCAGGGTTAGGACAGCTACAAGGAGAGATGTGGGACTGTCCCCTATGAGAGGGTATATGGGCTCCCATACCTAGACAGGGTTTCAGATCTCACTACCATGGAAACCAAAGATCAGTTTTTGAGAAACTACATACTGGCCGTATCCTCCACCCTGTCACCCCTCAGGTTGAAAGGACTCCTGGCCCAGACCGTGCCTCACGGCCCATCATTCCCAGCCTGCTGACCTGGCCCGGATCAAGACTTGGAAAGCAGCCAAGCTCCAGCGGAGTTGGGAAGGTCCCTATCCGGCGCTCCTGACCGTCGAAGCGGCCATACCAACAGCTGAAAAGGGGTGGACTCATTACTGGCAAGAGACAAAGAACCCTTTAAAGGGAGCCCTGAAAGGAAAGACACATCAATCCTGCCCCCCATCATGGCCTGGCTTACTCTCTCCAGACTACTCTGGCTTGGATGCGTGGTTATGCAAAGCGCCAACGCGAGGTACCCCGTCAAACTAGTGATCAACGTGACTAAGGCTTCGGTACCCCAAACGATTAAGTTTGACGCCTGCCAAATCATATCTTGCGGGAATTTAAGAAACCAGAGAGCCCTAAGCAGGTCTGAGAAGTATTTATGCCCCGAACAGCAGACCTCTTCCGGTCCCCGATACACGATGCCCCCGTGCCCGGACTGGAGCAACGTGTGGTGGACTACTCAGTACCGGGGCTGGACTGCCCCCGAGGCGAAGAGACAGCCTCTCACGTCAAAACTACATATGTTTAAAGGGGCCCCGGCCCCAGACTGTGGAGACCTAGAATGTAACCCTATCCTTCTGACGATAAAGGTTCCCGATGGCGAGGTTAACAGGACTTACGGGTTTGGGGTAGATCTTACGGGGAGAGATCCCACGGGTAGGTTCAGGATAGAAATTAAAAACCCTCCTAAAGGAGCAAAGAATATAATTTCTGAGCCAGAACTAACAGCCAGTAACGACCCCAAAAGGGTGAAAGTGGTGGAGGTGAAAGACTTAAGGCAGACGCTAGAAATAGAGACCGGCTTCGGGGACGCCAACGCCTGGGTGGAATGGGTCAAGTTCACGGTGCACGCTCTGAACAAGAGCGACTGTTTCGCGTGTGCCGCGGGACGGCCGCAAGCGCAGGTGGTCCCGTTTCCCCTCGGGTGGGACACGGACCCCCGGGGGATGTACTGCATGCTGGCGCTGTACCAGCACCAGGACGCCTGGGGGAACGAGACCTGTAAGAGCCTGTCTCTGCTCTTTCCCGCTCTGCAAACCTCAGACCGCAAGGCCGCCCCCTCTTTCTCCGTGGGGAACGTGAACTACTCCTCCTGCCTCTCTCGGCAGGGGCCGGGATTCGCCAGGCCCATGGGAGACGTGACGGCTTGCACCCACGTCTTAAACGTCACCGGTGGGTCGAGCGCGGGCAATTACTCGGCCCTCCGCATCCCCCGGGCTGACGTCTGGTGGTACTGTGGGAAAAGGAACCTTCATCACGTGCTACCCTCCAACTGGAGCGGGACCTGTGCCCTGGTTCAGCTGGTCATCCCGTTCACCCTGGCATTCCACGAGGCACCCAAGCGGGAGGAGAGCCATCGCCGGCCACGGAGAGCCATCGAGGGCTATGCGGACGCCACTACCTATATTGACGCGATAGGGGTGCCCAGGGGAGTCCCTGATGAGTTTAAGGCCCGCAGCCAGGTAGCCGCTGGGTTTGAGTCTTTGTTCCACTGGGTCACGATCAATAAAAACGTGGCCTGGATTAACTACATCTATTACAACCAGCAGAGGTTTATCAATTACACCCGGGACGCTCTGCAGGGGTTAGTCGGTCAGTTGGATGCCACCAGCCAGATGACGCTGGAAAACAGGCTAGCGCTCGACATGATACTGGCAGAGAAAGGTGGGGTGTGTGTTATGGTGGGGCCGACGTGTTGCACCTTTATCCCCAAAAACACCGCTCCCGATGGCACCATCACAAAGGCACTCGAGGGACTGACCACTTTGGCCAACGAGCTGGCCGAAAACGCCGGCACCGAGGACTCCCTCACCGGGTGGCTGGAAGGATGGTTCGGCAACTGGAAAGCCTTAGTGGCCTCGGTTCTTTCATCTCTCGTGATGATCGCAGGACTCCTGCTGGCGGTGGGGTGCTGCATTGTCCCCTGTGTGAGGAGATTAGCGCAGAGACTAACGGAGGCGGGTTTTAAATAGCGGATGCCCATGACCTGCCAGCAAAAGTCATTTGCTATTATTAGAGACCAAATTAGACTTCCCGCCCCCCTATGATGAGGAAAGTCCACAGGTTGTAGAGCAGCGGTTCTCAACCTGTGGGTCTCGACCCCTTTGGGGGTCGAACGACCCTTTCACAGGGGTCACCTAAGACCATCGGAAAACATATATTTCCCATGGTCTTAGGAACCAACACACCGCTCCTCGGGGTAGCAAAGTGTAGCCATGTAGTTTACTGTTGTCATATGAAGACTGTTGCCCATGCTACACCACGATTCAAGACAAAATTTCATTTATTTGTCATTAGAAATAAATATTTCACAATATGTAATTACATATTGTTTTTGTGATTAATCACTATGCTTTAATTATGTTCAATTTGTAACAACGAAAATACATCCTGCGTATCAGATATTTACATTACAGTTCATAACAGTAGCAAAATGACAGTTATGAAGTAGCAACGGAAATCATTTTATGGTTGGGGGTCACCACCACATGAGGAGCTGTCTTAAAGGGTCGCGGCATTAGGAAGGTTGAGAACCGCTGCTCTAGAGCAAGGTGAAAAGCAGAAGACACAACAGTGAAAATCAGACCAGGAAAAGCACAAAAGAAGAGAGGAGCCCATTCGTTAGAAATCAAGTCAGGGGTGTCCATTTTCAAGGCCAGGCATTTGACCCGGAACGGACAATTCCTGGTAGTCTGCTCGCAGAGCGGCCTGCGAACGTGACTAAGTTCATTCACCTGAGAATCCGAGGGCAAATTAAGATGCTGGGGAGGGGCCAAGGGACAAAGGAACTTAAGCTGGGAAGGGGAAAGAAAGAGTACCTTAATAATAACTGAGGCGACGTCCGGGAAGATTGTGCACCCCAAAGTACTCAGCCAATGAGGAACCGGGGGAGGGACCTGCGCACCAGGGAATAAAATGCCGCTTTGGGTGTGCCTGCCCACCAGGCACCTGATCTTGCCAGACCGACATTAAAGGCCTCACTTTCACTGTATGTTGTGTCTTCACGTCCATTTTAAACGTATTTTGGACCCGTGAGTGTGTTTCTTACACAGCTACCCATCCCTCGATCGAAAACTGGAACATACATACAGACATAAAGACACACACACCCACACACACACACTGGAGCCATGAGGAATGGGCTCAGTCACATTACCAATGCGCTGTGGGCACTGCCTAGGGAGGCAGTGCCATCTTGGTGCAGTGGTATTTCCATGACCCTTATGTGGGGGTGACAATGGGGTCGGCGGGGGGCGGGGGGGCGGGGGTGGCGGGGCTGAGCCAGAGGACTTTTGGTCCCCACACCCCTTAATTCAACCAGAAGAGTTCTGATTTCATATGTTACTTTAGTTTATCCTGGTGGAAGGTTCTGGTGAAGAAGAACGAGGAGGATGAAGAAAGGAAAGGTCGGGGAAGAGACAAAAAGGAACACAGAGGAAACACCATCTGAATCACCCCGTACTAAGGAAGAGCATGAAGCAAGTACTTTATGTTATTATTATTATTATTTTTTAATCCTCACCTGGGGATATTTTCCCATTGATTTTTAGAAAGAGTGGAGAGGGAAAGACAGAGAGAAACATCAATGTAAGAGAAACACATCGACTGATTGCCTCCTACAAGTGCCCTGACCAGGGCCCGGGCCAGGGAAGAGCCGTGCCCTTGCCTGGAATCGAACTGGGGATCCTTCGGTCAGCAGGCCAACACCCTATCCACTGAGCCCAACCAGCAAGAGCTCAAGTTCTTTATCCTATTAGACATGAGGGAATGAGGACAAATCAGAAGAGGGAAAATATGTTAGGCAGGTAAGAAACACAAGCAGGAAGAACCTCCCACAACTTAATTTGCACCACAAAGTGACCCCCCAAAGCCACACATGTGTGCGTCACTGTCTGTACTGCCCCCGAGATGAGAAACCAAACACCCGCTGCAGTGTGTACATATACATACAGACCACACTGCTGGCCCGGCAGAGCCTGGGGGACATGGCCAAAGGGGTGACAAAGGCCCTTAGAAACATTCACTGTGCAGGCTCACATGTGTGCTCAACAACTAAACTAGTCTAAACCGGAACACGTGGCACCTAACCTGAACTGAGAGAGGAAAACGCATCGTAACACTGTCTCAATCTGTTGGGAAAACAGATGCAGATGTACCCGAGATTCCTGCTGCCCTTGAAACACGGGAGTACCACAGCCGCTGGCTCTGGAACACTCAAGACAATACCTATGTCCGTGTAAAAATATAATATTCATGACAAGTGGTGTTTTTTAAAAAAATTATTATTACAACACATTCTTAGGAGATTTGAAAACTTCAGAGGTAGCATTAGCCACTTAGTATTTACAAAGGACTGATACAGAGAGACTAAGACAACCAATGCTTTGGGGTTCAGGCTTTCCTGAACCCCTTAACCATTTTGAAAAATGTGGCAGAGGATGGGTACTCTTTTACAGGTCAGTTACAAACCACCTTGGTTATTCCACATTCCATTGGAAGTGACAAAGCTCAGTGAATGGCTGTGTTTTTATTTAACTTTTCATTTTTGTTCCTATGAGATGTCACTAACATGTAACATTATACTAATTTCAGGTGTTTAACAGAATGATTTGACATTTGTACATATTTGGAGATGATCACCACAGTAAATCTAACCTTATATAGTTACAACTAGAGGCCTGGTGCACCATTTCATGCACAGGTGGGATCCAGCCTGGCCGGATTGGGGCTAAGGGTGGTTGGCTGGCTGGCCCTACCCCTGTTCGGGGTGGAAGGGGCTGATGGAGTTGGGGTGGACCAGGGGGAGGGGCCACAGGGAGTTGCTGGCCAGCCCTGCCCCCTGGTTGAACTCCCAGTCAAGGGGACAATTTGCATATTAGCCTTTTATTACATAGGATTTTTATGTGTGATGAGAATTTTAAAATCCATTCTCTTTGCAACTTTCAAATATGCTACACAGTATTGTGAACTCCAGTCACCATGGTGTACTTTACATCCACAGGCCTGTTTATTTTATACCTGGACGTCTACCTCTTCCCTCCCCCTTTTGCCTTTTCCCCAGACGCCTCCCTGGCCTGTTTTTTTGAAATCACAAAAACTTTCAAACACACTGTTTACACTAACAAAATGCTTGCTATGAAGTTTTAAGGTTTAAATAATAATTTCCAAATCAATTACTTTACTAACACATCTATCCATCAAGATATGGCAATGAAATAATAAAAAAAAAAAACCCACATTTTTATTTAGGTAAAATTTTAAAGTCTGTACAAGTTTCCTATATCTTTTGGCAAAAAATGAATGAGACCTTCTCAGAGTTTTATTAAAGAGGTTTCACCCCCCCACCTCCCACCCCCGCCAATTGCACTTACAGTCACATAAATTCATCTGAACCGACTAGTACACCTGTGAACCTAACTCCCCGGGTGTGAATGTTAAAAACGAGGATGACAACACACTCACCCTCGGGAGAGACGGACGTTTCAGCCACCTTTGCCAGCGGCATGTTGCACACGGAATCCAAGTGCTGCACTAACAACGCCAGTAACAAGCGTGTTCCGTGGACCTTCACAGAGCACGCTCCAATTGTGGGAAACTCCTATGTGGAGTGTCCCCAGCACTGATTTAATAAAACCAACAACAATCTTTTCCAATCATGTAGGAACTCTGAGGTTCATACAGGTGCATGATGGGAATATGAAATCACATAGGTGCAATGAAATTTCTGTTGCCTAATCATTTCTGAAACTGTTGACTGAAGTGGCATATACCCAGGAGAGCCTACATCCAGGGACAGTCAGCCAGCTTTCACAATTCAGCCAGCTCCTCAGGATCCCCTGTCCCTCCTCTAGTCACTGTCTGACACCCCAAGGGGAACCACAACCTATCCCATTTTCCCTCTCTTCTTTGTCAACAACGAGGCGAGTCTAGTTAAGGTAATCATTTCAGCAATCCCCACCCCGTTCCTCATTAACGCAACTTCCGCCTCTGGGAAATTACATCGACTGACACGGCCATGTGCCCTGAACCCTCCGAGGTCTTGTACACCATGGATGATGGCCGTTACACGAAAAGGAAGCTGGAGATCTCAAGTGGGAAGATCTGCATTCTGGCCCTAGACCTTCCGCTTACTAACTACCATATTTTCCAGCATTAACACGACTTTGTAACCCAGGAAAATCTTCTCAGAAGTCGGGGGTCGTCTTATACACCTGGTGACATCTTACAGGGTGGGTATATCCCAAACTCTATATTTTAACTGGAAAAGTTGGGGGTCGTCTTATATGCCGGAACATATGGTACATATACTTGCACACGGAACCTAACGCTTTTGTAGCCAGTTGGTGTTTTTCAAATGACTGGACTTTTCCCTTCTTTGAAAATGATCTTGCCTTGCACCTGGAAAACATTCCATCTCCCAACACCCCACCCCCCAGGACTCCCGACCACCCCTCCTGTCCCTCCGGCCAGAGCCCTGGCTCCGGGTGGTCACATGATCCGGCAGTCAGGCCGGTGATGCTCGGAACGCTTTCTGGGGACACTGGGCAAACGCCTGATTCGGGGCTGGCGTCCGCAGCACAAGCGGTTACAGCCACTTTGTAAACTCAAGGCGAGCCGCTCCCAGACTCTTTCCACCGTAGGCCCAGCCGAGCCGGGGACAGGAGCACGGGCACTGTCATTACCGTGACCCACTCCGTTTGCCTCAGTCAGGCCACCCTCTCTGGAAAGCTCTGCCAGCTCATCTGACATTCCTGCCAGTGGCGGCCAGACCACAAAGTGGGCCTCTCAGACAACAGCGAGGTTGGAATGCGCTGACAGGCAGAAATCAGCGCGGATATGTATTTAGTGTAACCGATGCCATTCATTTAGAGAGGCCTTATTAGTCAGGGTACTTGGATATATGTATCTCCCCGCCCCCTAAATACAAACACAAATCAAGCTGAGTTCAGTCAAAGGGGGTGATGAGCTCATCTACTCCAACCATGGGGGCAGTGGTGGCTCCCAAGGCTGCCTCTTTGCCTTGGTGCCGCTTCTTAGACTCTGGCTGATGCTACACCGCAGGCCCGGGGGTGCCAGTACATTCTCTAGCTCAGGGGTGGGGAGTGTCTGGCCGGGGGGCCGTCTAAGGGGGGCTGCAAAGTCATTGGGTCTGGCCCTGCTGAGGCATTAGGGGTAAGTTCATTAAATGTCTGACCAAATAGAGCAGGCTAAGTTTTAAGGTGATAATTTCGAATGGCCTGCAAATGATGTTACAAATATCCAAACGGCCGTGGGCAGGAAAAGGTTCCCCACCCCTGGGTTAGAGCCTCCAGACGCGTGAGAAGAAGCACCAGGAGGCACTCTGCCTGGATGGGGGTCCCGTAACCAATCACGGAGGCCAAGGAGCTCCTGTACGAAGTCGGCACCCCCATTGGAATACAGTGGTACCTCGAGATATGAGTTTAATTCGTTCCGTAACCTTGAGGCGTGGGAAACAATGAGACGCTCGAGTCTCGGTAAGCTGGTGGGTGGTGTGCAGCGACCGATCTGACCGATTACTCCTATCTCAAATGTTGCTCGTATTTCAAAGCAAAAATCGATCACTCGATGGCTCGTATCTCAAAAATCTCGTATGTTAGGGCACTCGCATCTCAAGGTACCACTGTGTATGTTGCAAGTTGAGGGTGAGGGTAGAGAAAGATGCCCTGATATACCTACCGGCACCCATCTCACCCCAACTTGGACCTACTACAGCTACAAATCTTTAAAAGTGAAACTTCCTGAACTATTTCAACTCCTGCCAATGACAAAGCTTAAAGAGAGAAGTCTCCCAGAGTCTGAGAAATACAAAGGACCATCTCAGAACTGGCCTTTCTACCGGGCACCGGCTCCTTGTCAGGATGCCCTCCCAGGCCCGCTCCAAGTGTAGGAAACGAGGCGGTCACCGGAGCTCTGCTGGCGGGGGTCGGCAGGCTCAGACCCGGGTTCTAACCCCTCACCGCCACGTGTGCTGAATAAACAGAATGAGCCCACCCTGAAAATACACACACACACACACACACACACACTCACAGCCCAAAGAGGGAACAACCACGGTGCTGTGGTGACCATGAGCTGGGGCAGGTCCAGCATGATCCTTTTCGCCCTTCTCTGCAGTCCTTTCTCACTGCACGCGGGGCTGTCTTGCTCCCTCCCTCCCTCCCTCCCTCCCATCTCGGTCTAGAGTCTCTGCAAATAGTTCGTATTCTGGCTCAGAGACACTAAGAGGAGGAGGAAATGGGGCAACAGATCAAAAGCCATTCCACCCGGCACCCAAGGAGGCCTCTTTCCCCGTGTCACGCTTCCGCCAGATCTGCGTCAAAGTGTCAGCGGGAACAGCTGGTGAGGACTCGCCTTCCCCTCCTCCCCCTCCTCCTCCTCCTCCGTCACCGCCGCCTGTCTCGTGGGCATTTGCCTTAATGCAGATGAGCTTCGGAGACTGAAAACAGTTTTAAACACTCGTGAAGGCATAACTTCAGTTCAAGAGGGGAAGGATTTTTACCTTATTGCTACGTAGGGATGGAAGATGTTAAAAACTTTAGGAAAGTGCAGAAATGCTATCATAAATGTAATGAATTCCGTGTATCGAACACTCAACAATCAACAGGCACCGTGCCAGCCCCGGTACATACGCTACCTCCCTCCTCACAGAATCCCATGAAGTACGACTCTCTGATTGGCTGGGAAGGAGTGGCCCAGACACATCAGATTGGCTGGAGGCAGAGGTTGACCTCTGCACCCAAGACTGGCCAGCTCCAAGGTCTACACTCCTCTCTCCCGGTCACACGATGACACCTCCACGTGGGACAACACTAAGTGGCATGGACGCCAAACAGATTAGCATCTAATCCTCACAATGATTACAGGAGTCTTGCAAGACTGGTATTTTTGAATGTTAAAGTAGTTCACAATATTTTGCATAACTTTTCCCAATTAGAGAGCAAGGCAGGGACCCAGGTATGTCTGATTTGAAAAACTGGAGTCTTTTATCTTCATGCCATCATTTGAAAAGGCCAACAGGACAGCTGGGTAAGGAGACACCAGAGAAAGAGAAGCAGGCAGGTGGAAGGGAGAGGTTTATTCTTGCAGATGCACAACAAGCAGTGATAAATGCATGCGTACACAGGCCACACACACACACACACACACACACACACACACTCCTAACCTATCACACACCGTGGCACGTACTACCCAGTTCTCAGCCACACCTTTTAGTCGTCAAGGGAACCAAACAAGAACACAAACTTGACCTCTTGCCATTTACAGGTGGCGCCTTTCAAGTTCACTTCTGAAACTGTAAGGTGAGCAGCGTGATCAGAGTATATGCTAACAAATTCTTCTTCATCATAACCTCTTGGCGATTGTATAAAAGTACATCGAGACTCCCATGTAAGCACGGCTAACCAGGTCTCCAAGGGGAATGGTTTTCTAGTTGTAACTGAAGATGGAGACCTTTGAAAAAAGCAGGCTTTACAGTACATACGCAGGTTGCATAATCTTTACATTATAATCTAACTTGCACAACTCCATAGACAATGACACATTTTACATGCTCAAGAATGAAACAATAAAGACATATTCCTGTTGATGAATGATAATTGGTATAAAGTATCTAAATCTATGTCTATCTAATAGTATAAAATTCAGATAGACACAAATAAAGTATCTGTTCTGTTAAGGGATGGTTCCTCTCCTGGTATTAATCTCTGAATGATGAATTTCAGGATTTCCCTTTCTCTTTATCTGGTCTCTAATGCACCTTACAGTTAGCTGTTTTCAAAAGTCTGAGTGGAGACAAAAAGGGAAATGAAGCACAAACTTGAATGAAAGAAGACAATGTACCATCCATTCCCACCTTTTTGTCTTGTCATTTCATGACAAAGTGCTTTTAGGCACTATCACAGGATTCTCCTCAAAACACTGTAGAACATCTAAACATCTAAAGTGGAAACCTGTTTAGAACTAATAATGCCCTTTGGAACCAACCTCAGTCCAGGTTTTCAACCTTGAGCAGGAAAACTGCTTCAGGCCTTATTTTCCCATCTACAAAATGGGAGTCATACTACCTAATATATAAGCTCATCAAAGAGAAATGTGAAGAATGTATACACCAGACACACCGGGTCACAGTCTGTATGACTCCGCTTACATGAAATGTCCAGAGTAGGCGGGTCCACAGAGACAGACAGACTGGCGGGTGCACACTGAAGGCCCTGGTTCCACTCTGATTCATCATCAGAGTCTGGTGATGGCTTTTCGGGGGTCCCACCCCCTGGCTTCTCTGCACAGCAGGGTTCCTGCCCTTCCCACCTGAAAGTCTGGGCCCTCAGTGATCGCATTTCTGACTAAGCAGTTTCTCTGTTGTTCTGACTAAGCTCTTTCTATCATAAATCTGGGTCTTCAATGCGGATCTTTTCCCGCTTTTCATTCTATATCCCCAGAGAGCCTAATCCATGCACACCATTTCAATGGGCATTTCTGGATTCACACCTTCCAAAGCTCCCTCTCCCTCCCTCCCTGACTCCCCTCTCCTGAACTCAGGCCTCAGTGCCCACCTCCTACTGACCATCACCCTGAATAGCAGGGGTCAGGTCACCCATACCTGCCCGGCAGGTGCCGGCTTCAGGGCAGGGAGGACCTTTGGGACAATCCAGTATGGAGTCCTGTCAGCCAGGACAGTTATGTCAAGTGCTGTGCCGAGCCTGAGGTGACTGGGTGTAACGGGAACGCCCTTAGAAAGAGCCTGGGACACCCCAAACCACAAGCGTGGACACTGGGATAAGGACTCCACCGGGACATGAATCTTATGTGACCTCCACCCCTGGGGCTGCAAGAACTCGGAGCTCGGACCACCCAATGCTCGAGCTGGGCTGCCCCTCGGGTCATGCTCGCAGCCCTGCCGACTTCCTCTCCACCCGACACCTGCGGCCACTGCCGGAGGCTGGCCTGAGACCGAAGCCCGTGTCTCCACCTGCGACACGGCCAGGGACCAGGACCCTCTCGGTGTGCACCTGCATGAGGCTCGATGGCTTACGGGGCAGTCTCCCTAATAAAGCAGGCACTGTGGACAGACTCTGGTGAGTGACTCCTTTCGGGGACGCTCCCTTGCTAGGGACACTGGCCCAGAGGAAGCTCTCAGAGCCATGTCCTCAGTGGAACCGGCAACTCTGACTTCCCACCTCTGTTCACACGACTGCCATTGTCTCAGGTGCAAGGCTGGCTTTTCATGGAAACGATTGGAAGAGGTAGAGGAGGTAGGGGTAGGGGTAGGGGTAGGAGTAGAGGGTAGAAGAAAGGAGTATGGAAAGGAGGGAAGGAGGGAGGGAGTGACTGAAATGAAAAAAACATGGGCCAGGCTGCAGACACAGGCAGCCGGGTGCCTGCAGAGTGGGCAGACCTGCATTCCCAAGGGGCGGCAAAGGTCAGAACTGACCGGCAGCTTCTTTTAAAACTGCATTTCCTTCCATTTTTTAAACAAACGTCAACGCACGCTCCCGGCGACCGCCTGGAGCTGGGGTGATCAGAGGAGCCGAGCAGCACCCCTTTGGAGGCACCTGATGGCAGACACCAGCAGCTGACTTCATCACTGCGGTTACATAAATACATGTACCGGTGACTCAGTGCACAATAGGGCCGGCGATGCCAGAGAAACGGCCCCTCCTAAGACCCACAGGGCTTCCAGGCCGAGGAGGACAGAATGCAATTAGGAGGGAGAATGTAGAGAGGGTTCTTGTCCCTTTTCTATTATTAGTTATTTTATTTTCTTCTTCTGTTGTGTCTTTTTTTTTGAAACTGGTGTGCCTGAGGGCCGGACTCCGGAGACTCATGCATTAGGTAGGTGCCCTCCTTTTCCAAACGCACAGAGAGTCAGCTGGTGGAGCAGATTATACAAAAGCAGCCCAAGAGCCCAGGGCTGTGACCAAATGTGAAGGAGGAAGAAGGGGGAGAGGGGGAGGGGGAGGGGTGGCCGGCCAGAAGCTGGGATCCACGTCCTCATGGAGAAAAGTGCCTGCGACCAGAGACCCGAGACCTTGGCAGGCAGACCCCGAGGTCCGCAGCGCCATCCTGGCTCAACTGGAACAGCCACGCGGGTGGAGCAGACGGAGAGAATGGCACGGCGGAAAGAGGAGTTTGGTAGCACACCCTTCTATTGAGAGGTTTTGCCATTTCCATGTTGAATCTACTGGCCGGGATTCACGACCAGAAAGCTGCTGAAACCTTCATTGTGGAGGTGCCAGGCAGTGGGCTGCAGGGATGATTCTGCGCTCACATTCCCCTTTAACCTCCACAAGGGTTCGGGGAGACGCGTCTCAAAGCCTCATTTTACAGATGGTCAGACCGGAGGCCCCAGGTCAGACAGCTGGCGCCCAGAGATGGAGGCATTCGAACCCAGGTCGACGCGGCCGGAAAATCTCTGCTCTTCTGCCAGCCGTCCACACATACGCTTTGACCAGTGGTTCTCAACCTCCCTAATGCCACGACCCTTTAATACAGTTCCCCATGTTGTGGTGACCCCCAACCATAAAATTATTTTCGTTGCTACTTCCTAACAGTAATTTTGCTACTGTTGCGAATCGTAATGTAAATATCTGTGTATTCTCATGGTCTTAGGCGACCCCTGTGATGAGGTCGATGGACCCCCAAAGGGGTCGCGACCCACAGGTTGAGAACCACTGGCTTTGACCATCTCGAAAGCAGCAGTCCTATTTATAAGAAATCTGAGATAAAGAGATGCACAGACGGTTCTTCAGATCTATGTTTAAATCCCACGGGATTCGGGGCAAATCCAGACTTCCGGCCAGCCAACTGGACCACAAGGGAAGTTTCTGCCGGACACAGGGAAACCACGGCCAGAGGACTTTAGCCCTGTTCACCATTTGCCAAGGTTCAGAGTTTTGGCAAACGTTACAATAACTAACTCTGGTTGGGAATCTGGCACATTCTGAATGGTTCACTAATACGATTGTCCCAAATCCTCACAAAACCCTTCAGACAGACAAGCGTTGTTGTTATTATTATTATTATCCCCACGGAGAGGCTAAGCCGGCTGCCCAAGAAGCCAAGGCAGGGTTCGCTTCCAGGTGGCCCTCACTGATAATCCACTGCCCCCCGAAGTCCCAGGAGACCTGAGAAGCGCCCCATTGGAGGATGGGGCCCCCCTGCCAGCCGGCCAGCCCCTCCCCGCTTTCCCTGGCTGCACTGCAGACACAGCTGGTGGAGGGAGCACTCTTTCTCTGCTAGCGCTGAGCCTCAAAATCCATCCTGACCTACTTTTAGGGCAGCTGCAGGAATGGGCCAGCGCGGGGACTCCGCAGAGAACCTCTGCCAGCCTGCCACCTCCGAGGCCCACTCCTCCATGCCCAGGTCAGACAGTGAAGACGTTACACGGCTCGCCCAAGGTCACAACGTTTGCCACGTGGCAGCGTTGGAACCAGAACCGCGGTCCCTTCCTGGACTTGTGGCTGGTGCACTCTCCCCACTCCCAGGTGTTCCTGCTTGACCGGTCCTTGCTCTGGAGACGGTCACGGCCTGCATGGCGGCAGGAAAGAGGCCTGGCATAGCGATGGCAGAGGAAGGGCTGTGCCGAGTGACGGCACACAACCGATCTCCCGAGACAGTTAGTACATGAGACTGCCTAGAACCTGGGAATGGGCATTCCCCAGAGCAAGTCCCCATGGTCACCATCACCCTGGGCCCGCTTCCCCAGCAGCAGACACTTGGTGTACTCAGAACGGGTCTCCTTCCTGCTGCAGGCCGTAGCAGTGCCACCCTGCTCTGGGCGCGGGACACGCCCCGAAGGTCCCCTTTCCGTCTCGTCAGCTCATGCAGGGGGTTGTCAGAAACGAATGGAAATGAAATCTGTGAAGTGTGTGATGGCATTTAATTCCACTACCGGATCCTATAAAATGGGTTTAGTAACAACGAGGGGGCCAATCCTGGGGTGACAGGGAAAAGGAGGTGGAGGGGAAGCGGGGTGTCAGTGCCGGCGCCGTGGCTGTGTCAGCCCCTCTCTGCGGAGGGCGGGGGCAGGTGGTCTGACCCGGCATGGGCTGTCAGTGGTGCGGGAGGAGGCCCTGAGCTTCCCGGGAGCGCCAGCCTGGCCGGTCCTCACCCAGAGAGATGGGCGGGGAGGAAGTGCTTGTGGCGGGCGGTGTGGGCGAGCAGGGCACCTGCTCGGGGAGGAGCTGGGAAGAGGACAGGTGGGCCCACGCGGCCGGCTGGCACGGAGCTGCAAGGGCGGCAGCTTGTCTGGGAACAAACCTCCGCGGGGGGTGCGGCTGGCAGGAAAGAAGCGGACGATCAGCCCGGGAAGTATGTCGCCGCTTCCAGCAGAAGCACGAACCGGACACCGACAGCGATGTCACCTGCGACTCTGGGACGGAACCTCCGGGGACCCGGTGAAGGCTCAGACCAGGGGTGAGAAATGTCTTTAATGGGGAATCACTCATCTCAAAATAAGTAATGTGAGGGTGATGCTGAAAGTCACCTCATTTTAAGTTTCATGGGTGAATGCATTACGGGGAGGGGAGGGAGCGAGGGAGTTTGGAAAAAATATAAAACACGTTATTTTTTTTTAATGCAGAAGCTCAGAAACAGCATTCATTAATAAACATGTATTCCAAACACACAGAAACCAAAGTCGAGACACATGGAGACGCGCAGAGGGGGACCCCGGTCAGCCGGCCACCCTGCGGGGCTGGCTCGGATGAGCCCCCCTCCTGGGCCCGCCTGAAACAATGGGTGCCCCCTCCGCACTCGGTGGCCTCCATTGTGCGAGAACTGAAGTGCTCTCCAGCCTAGGGGAGCGGCGCGCATTTACAATTGTCTCTAGCAGCCTCCGTGGCATTTACAGTAAGTGCCGGGAATTGATGAAATGACCAATTATGTTAACTACCCGGGCCTGGTGTAATCCAAACCGAATCTTACCCCATTATCCTCCAAACCGCGAGGTGACTCAGCAGGCCCTCCTGCCAGCGATTCCGCAAGAACCAAAACACACAGGCCGCGCTCGAGGAGGGCCTCGAGTGCTTCAGTTAATTCTCCCAATTGGTTCTTACACTGGGAAAAAGTAACCTTACAGCGGTACCTCGAGATACGAGTTTAATTCGTTCCGTAACCTTGAGGCGTGGGAAACTATGAGACGCTCGAAGCGAGGTAAACTAGTGGGTCGTATGCAGCCGGCCGATCCAAGAGATTACTCCTATTTCAAATGTTGCTCGTATTTCAAAGCAAAAATCGCTCGCTGGACGGCTCGTATCTCAAAAATCTGGTATGTCAGGGCACTCGTATCTCGAGGTACCACTGTACTACGTTTCTCCTCCGCGGCGTACACACCACACAACTGCCTGACAAACGCGGCCACCGTGATGTCGCTTTGTTCCACCCACTCCATGATTCCCTCTCCTGGGTATCCCATGATTCTCTGGAAACATATCTCGGTGCATGTGACGTCATCATCCTAAAGTGCCCGAGTCCCTCGTTATCCGCACCTGCCCCGTGACATCCCCAAGGCTACGCTCACGGGATCCTATGGTGCCCGCATACTCTTGCTGTGGCCCCTTCTTGCGATGCCTTTTTCCATTTCAGAGGCCCCGTCCACCCACTTTTTAAGACTTCACTCAAGTGTCAAATCTCCCAAGAAGTGAGAGCCCCTCTGTTCCATCCTCCACGCCCCCTCCCCCCGACAAAAAGCAAATGGGCCTTCTACACACTGTGACTTGTCTGCGTCCTCAGCTGCTCTGCATTCCTGTGGCCACTCCGCCCAGCAGGGCCTCTGAGTGCAGCTGGTCCAGCCAGCTCTCCCCCATGGGGCCCACAGCCAGGCGGGCTTCTGCTGGCTGGTCCCTGGGCCTGTGTCACCCCTCTTCCCCAAACCGGGCTCTTTAGGGAACCCTGCTCACCTGCAACCCACTCCCTGTGGCCGGAACCTGTTAACAGAGCTCTTTGCCCGCAGTCTGATGTCTAGAAAAATGCCCTCCTGGTTGTTTCAGGGAAAAAGAAGGTATGTGCGCATGTTTTTCCAATGTAAGGTACAAAGATGAGAAAGCAAGCGTTAATTCGGGGTGATTTCCTCTCCCCAAGTCTAACCTGGCCCTTCCGCTGGTAGGACAGGGCAACCCCCTCCTTCAAACACCGTCACCTTTCTGCAAACCTTGTGCATGTGGGCTTCAGCGAGTTCTTAAAGAGCCAGTGCCACCCACCACGGAAACACGGAGGTATTAATTAGGACAGTTAGAAAAACCTTGTCACAGCAAGTGTCTGGAGAACTCTACGGACGGATCTAGCGAATGAAGAAATAGCACAGAAAAACAAAGTTGACAAAACCCAGCCCACCCTCCCAAAGTCTCTCCAAGATCCTCCTGATTTCCACTCGCACCAAGAAATAAATGGGCTGCGCCCAATTGGATGAGCCTCTGACATATGTCATCATTTCATTCTCAGGGCCTCGAGGAATTAGGAGGACCGTTAACCCTATCAGGACGAGAAAAAAGGGTCTCCTACCCACGAGGCAGACTCTCACCGCCAAACCACTCCACTTCAGAAAACTTAACCAACGTTTCCCCTCAGGCTTCTGCCTGAAACCACCCGAAAGTCAGGTGCTTAGAGCAAATCTCACCTAACGCGAAACTCAATGAATAAAAATCCTGGAAGAAAATGCTCTAAGTAAATAAAATCCCTTTTCTGAAAACAACTCAAACACCAGTCATGCTCCCTGCTGCAGATCTAGAGGGAAAGCGAGGACACCCGGCTCTTTGAAACTCCCTGGAAGAAAGCCAGAGGCTCATCAAGGTTGATTTCCATCTGTACCATGTGAAGGGGGAACAGAGTGGATCTTTTAAAAACTGTGTATAAATTTCTGAAAGCGGAGAGAGTTCCCTTTTTTTTCCCTTAAATAATTAGGATGTCTACGGTGGCCATTAAAATGAGCATTGCCCAAACCTGCCTGCTGAAATTTCACCGTGTACCAAGCAAAAAACGCCAAGGCATCCTTAGGTTCCCAATTTCACAGGCTGTTAGAGTGACAATATGCAACCGCATGGCCTGTAACACAATGACAGACATGTGACATCATTCAAGTTACTCCAGAACTCGGATAAACGTCACTTTTCTCAGCCGCATTTCTCTTCACCCACATGGCCAGCCCCCCGTGTGTCTGTTTAAGAAAAAGAGACTTAAATCAACCCAACAGGTCTAAACCAACCAAAATGCACTGGAAGGCCTCGCCTGAAGCCCAGTACCGTTCTAAACCTCTCGGTACAACCAGATCCACCTGATTGTGGCCCGCTGCGCCATTCTGACACCTGGCCAGTCACTGGGGCCTGAGGAGCCAGCCAATGCCAGCTGATCTATCGAGTAGACATCCAAACCAGCAATCACCCAAAAGGACTTTTGAGAAGTACAGTGGTACCTCGAGATACGAGTGCCCTAACGTACGAGATTTTTGAGATACGAGCCGTCGAACGAGCGATTTTTGCTTTGAAATAGGAGCAACATTTGCAATAGGAGTAATCGCGCAGATCGGCCGGCTGCACAGGACCCACCGCGACTCGAGCGTCTCATAGTTTCCCACGCCTCAAGGTTACGGAACGAATTAAACTCGTATCTCGAGGTACCACTGTATTTAGCATGCATCTTATTGCTGTTTGAAACCATTTATTCTTCTTTAACTCTGGCCATTTCCAAAGAAAGTGAATCGCAGAAGTAGCGATGAGAGACGGTTTGCATTCCTCAAGCACACGGCGGAGGAACTCGGGCACCGCAGCTGACATGGGCCGGACAGCAGGAAGGATGTCCCCCCGCAGATGATGCTGGCGGGGACCAGGGCGAGGTGTCTGAACTCTGAGCCTCAGAACCAACCACAGTCACGCATCCAGGCACAGGTGGATGTTAGGGGTCAGCCAGGAATACGTGGCCCTCCAGGGGGAGCAAACTGCCACCAGACACCCAAACATCCGGAGCCCTGAAAATACGCGGCGGGGTCTGTTTTCACTAGCCTGCTTGATGCTATAGTCACCTCCGAACTGCCGCGTGATTCCAAGTTCACCGAAGCGAGCCAAACACGTCAAGAGCAGGACCGGTAACAACAGGCCGAAAGGAGCGGTCCTGGTTTCAGACTAGCAATTCCCAGCAACCGGAAGGTGTGAGCAGGAAGAATGACAGACCCTACCCACAGCAGTCACACTCCTCCAGTGCCCACTCCTCAACAGGACAGAGCTCAGCTAGTTGACACCAGAAGAGAAGGAGGAGGGGGAACGGCTGCTTGTGGAGACCTACCTTGTAGAAGGGCTCCATTTCTCTTGAAGAAGGTACTGCCCGGCCAAATGGGTGGACCTGATGTGCTGAAACAGAAGAGAGAGCAGCGTAAGGATGGGCTCGTTTACACTCGCTCGCCATACTTCAAGCAACCGTGCTCTGAACACGTCGCTCAAAATGGCCTCAAAACGCATTCCAATTAGGTATTATTAGAGGCCTGGTGCATGAACTCGTGCACAGATGGGGTCCCTCGGTCTGGCTGGTGATTGAGGCCTATTGGGGGGGCCAGCTGCCCTCCTGATCAGGGCCTATGGGGGAGGCCTGTGGTAAGGGGGAAGGACTGCGGAAGGTTGACTGGGTGTGGGGGTGGGGAGGTAGGGAGGTGGAAGGGGCTGTGGGACATTGGTAGGCTGTTGGAGGTTGGCTGGGGGATGCACTGACCACCAGGTGGCAGCCCTGCATTGAGTGTCTGCCCTCTCGTGGTCAGTGCACATCATAGCAACTGGTCGTTCCAGTCATTCAGTCTTACTGGTCGCTTAGGCTTTTATATAAATACATTTGTAACCTCTGAAAATGCAACTTTAAAAACCACTACTTTTGTTTCACGATGAATGGGCTTCGTCTTTCACAGTGCAGAAACAGTCCATGTGGAATGGGGGTTACCATCTGGACCCTGCTCCCTTCTGGGCATCGGGATTATTTGCAGAAAACAAAATGGCAAGTTCATACAGTTCAACGCTGTAGCTTATCGCTTCTGCTAACTTGTTCTCGGTTTTATTAATTTATGTGGCAAAGAGCTTCTATCCCTGCCGGAGACCAGGTGGGCTTTTGCAACACTTCCTGGTGCCACCTGCCTATTTATAAATGCAAACCTGCCTCTCTTGGCTTGCCCGCCATCAAATCCTTAATATACAGACGTGACCTTGATCGACTCCCTCCCTCCCCTACCTTCTTGTTTCGCATCCTGTTTTCAATTTCTTGGCTTAAAATGTTGCACTCCATCCCCTCTAATACATTTTTCAAATGTCACCACCCACAGTCTGGTAACAAGAGAGGCAAGAAAATAAGGAAGATCAATATATCACAAAGACACTTTACTGCATTTATAGACAAGCATTTTCACTGTTTTAAAAATACCCAGCGAAAAACTTTATAACCGAGCCTGCCTGAGTGAAATATCCTTGGAGTGGAAGGCAGGTTATTCTAAATCAAGCACTGAATGTTAGAAAGCACTTAGGAAAACACACACACACACACACACACACACATCACTACATCTAGCCCAAGAGGCAGCATAAGCTACCTGCACCAAAATAGTCCATGGCAAACGATACTGGTTTACCCATCATCCATCACCTTTCAACACGGAAAAAATTAAAAAGTTGGTCTGAATCGCACATGTGTAAATTGGGCAGATGGACACACGCGGGGAGAATAAGACATGTGAAGGGCTCTCTGCTTGATGACTGCTTCACGGACACCCAGGGTCCCTAGTAACGTAACCTTGTTGACAAAAGGAGAAACACCAGGGACACGTGCTGCTGATGGACACATCGTTACCGGGGGTACAAACAGCATCGCGGGTCCACGGACACGTTCCAAGATTGCCACGTAGAAGGAAGAAAAGAGCATCAGAGCAAAAATACTGATCCACATCAGAGGATGTCAAGCATGCTAGAAAACACATCGTGTGACCCGCGACATACGTGAACCTTTTTGTGTTTGGGATCCACTGCACTCAGACTGAGCAGGAATAACCCATATCCGCAACGGCTTTTCCTGCAACTCTGACCCCCCCCCCCCCCCCCCCCCAGCTCTGGCTACGGTGGCCTCTGGGTGGCCAGGAGTTGCCCAGGGCAACAGCCGATCTATCCGGCTGGGGTCGCAGGGCTGCGGGATGATGGCGGCAAGCTGATTTCTCTTCTGTCTCCTTCCTGGCCTGTTCCGTTCCGAGGCTTTGCAGCTCAGAGCCGAATGAAGAATAATATGCACTAAAAGGCTTAAGATTATCTTTTAACAACCCCGGCCAGCTCCTAGGATTTCACCACGAGGAAGCAGGAAGCGGCGAGCTGT
>PVJN01022247.1:0-33922 GCA_004026805.1 Lasiurus borealis | reverse complement strand
AAAATGTTTCATGTGCACTAGAGAAGATTGTATATTCCATGGCTTTGGGGTGAAATACTTTGAAGATGTCAATTATGTCCATCTGATCTAGTGAGTTATTTAGAATTGCTGTTTCTTTGATTTTTTGTCTAGAAGATTTATCCATAAAGGACCACACCAAGACACATCATAATTAAAATACCAAAAGCAAAAGACAAAGAGAGAATCTTAAAAGAAGCAAGAGAAAAACAGTTAGTTACCTACAAGTGAGGACCCATATGACTGTCAGCTGATTTCTCAACAGAAACTATGCAGGCCAGACAGGAGTGGCAAGAAATATTCAAAGTGATGAATAGCAAGAACCTACAACCAAGATTACTCTACCCAGCAAAGCTATCATTCAGAATTGAAGGGCAGATAAAGAGCTTCACAGATAAGAAAAAGCTAAAGGAATTCATCACCACCAAACCAGTATTATATGAAATGATGAAATGTATTATTTAAGAAGAGGAAGAAGAAAAAGGTAAAGATAAAAATTATGAACAATAAATACATATCTATCAACAAGTGAATCTAAAAATGAAGTGAATAAAAAATCTTATGAACAGAATAAACTGTTGAATATAATAGAAACAGGCATAGAAAGGGAGTGGACTGACAATTCTTAAGGGGAAAGGGGTGTGGGGCATGCAGAAAGAGACTGGACAAAAATAATAACCTATGGATGAGGACAATGCGGGGGTAAGGGTAGAGGGTGGGGTAGGAACTGGGTCGAGGGGAGCTATGGGGGTAAATAGAAACAATTTTAATAATCTGAATAATAAAGATTTGTTAATAAAATATAAATAATAAATAAAAACAATACGAGTCAGAAATAAACTTGTTTTAAAAATTCCAAATATCATTAAGAATAAATCCTTCAAGAATAAAGGCAAAATGAATACTATCTCACAACAAAAACTAACAGATTTCTAGCTAATAGATCTGTGATACAAAAAAAGTGTTATAAAGGAAGTTCTTCATCCTAAAGGAGAATCATACCAGATACAAATTTTTTATCTAAGCAAGAAAATGAAGGTCTCCAGGATGGTAAATATGTCTTAAAATTCATGACTTCTTAGAGTTATAAAGACGGTATTTGTGGTACAATGAGTGACAAGAAAAAGTGGCCAGAGGTAGAACCTTAGTGAACATATATTCAGGGATTAGGTGAAAAGTTACCTGGGGAGTTGAGCCATGCTCTTTAGGTCCCCAAACGTTTCTTTTTTATTGAAAAACAGCCTGAGAACCTACTAAATAAATTATGCAGGTGTCTGTGTTCTTTGAACATCATTGACATTTCTTTTTTTTTTTTTTTGGATGAATGAGGGAACTAAAGATGAAAATTGGAGAGAGGGCAGTAGGGCTAGGAGGTAGAGGTGAGTGCCAGTCACTGTTGATAAACTTTCTAAACTTTCATGGATTTCTGTGGGCCTGTTCTGCTGGGGAACAGCATTGTTTTCATTGGCCTAATCCAGAAAAGAAAGATAAAATGCCAATAAAATGGGGTGAGCAGAGACTGCATAGATGGTAGTAAAAACTGAAATTCTGATACTAAGATGGTCTCTCTTTGTTCTTAGAACTCTTCTGCCATTAACATCTTCCCTACAGCTAGCTGCAGCCTCACTTTCCTGTTCCTGTTCTTTCTGGAGCAGGAGGTAAGCAACAGGTTTACTTGGGAAACAGGACAAGCCTTAAAAATACACTGTCTCCTGTCAAGTGTCTCCAGGCTGACTTGGAGGTAACTTTTAGGTGGAAAGCTGGGAAAACAAGTTCAGCATTTAAGTGGTTGGTAATCTGGAAGAAAAAAAAACCTTTTTCACATGACCTGGATGAATTCTCACTCCAAGAAAAAAAAAAGTTACTATTTGGTTTTTTTTTTATTGAGTTTATTGAGGTGATATTGGTTGATAAAATCATATAGGTTTCAGGTATAAAATTCTGTAATACATTATTTGTCAATTGTATTGTGTGTTCCACACCCCAAGTCAAATCTCCTTCCATCACCATTTATCCTCCATATATTTTTACATCCAAAAGGCATTTTCAAAGGCTCCTTTACAAACTCTGAGGCATTAAATAGAAGTTGAAATGATATAGAACATGGAACAACTTTTTAATGTTCTTTTCAATTTTCCTCTCTTGAGCTAAAGGCCAGGCCCGGGAAATGTCTCTATGACCAGATGCCATTGCTAGTTGTCTTTCTCTTCCCCAGCCATGACTGGGCTTAAGAGAATCTGCTTGAGTCTCTGTGCCAGAGCTAGCTGTCATCCACACTGGGGAACTTTACATTCAGGCCCCAAAGGGTAGGGATTAAAACCCTCTAAATGGACTGAGGCAATGTAAGTTAGTTATCCAAGATATAAAATTCTCCTTGGAATTCAGAAAAATATTAGAACATATTAGATTTCTTTAAATATTTAAGGTACTACCAAGAAGTTTCTTCCTAGGCTATAAGATCAACTTCCCAAGTACCTAACACCCAGTTGAAGAGGAGCTACATAGTGAGGAGTAGAAAACAAATAAGTCGCTGTCACTAAGTATTCTGGGACAGTGTTAAACAGCCAGATGTAATACAAAAGGGAATGAAGATTATGGCTCACAGTTAAGACATTTTTCTGCCTAAAGGTATTTAAATTCCAATCTCCTTTAAAATTGTCCTGGCCAAGTAAGCTCTTTAGGTAGGCTGCTCTCAGCCTCTAGCCCACCATCTTTTTTGCAATCTCAATGAAATCTTCAAATAATTAATGAAAACATTTTATTTTAATATATATTTATTGTCTAAATTTTTACATAAGTATCCTTTTCCCTGATTGACAACCCCCCTGGGGTTGAGTGAGAGGTGGGTCTATCAGTTACAATAGATAGTAACTAGCCATGGGGTTACATTGGTTAATAAAATTATATAAGTTTCAAGTGTATATTATTCTATAATACTTCATCTGTATATTGTATTCTTTCTTCACCATGCCAAATCAATATTCCTTCCATCCCAATTTATCCCCCCTTCCATCCCATTTTACCTGCCCCCACCCACACTTTCTCTCTGGTGATCACCATATTATTGTCTGTGTCTATAATTATTTTTTTGTTTATTCTTAATCCCTTCACCAATTTTACCCAACCCCCCCAGATCCCCTCTCCCGTGACTGCTGCATTAGAAGCATAAAGACAAGCACTGAAGGAGACAACATTGTGCAGTGGGAGCTCCACCCCCTCATTGCTCCTCATTGCCACGTAATGTGGCGGTCACCTCCTCACAGGATTGAATTCTCATGCTCCTAGGAAGCATCTCTTGGAATCTACTTTCCAATGTAAATGTATTTCCTCTTTCAGGGAGAACTAGAATCTCTAGAATCTCTAGCTGCTTGATTAATTGCATTCACAGAATGGATTGCAGACTTGTCTGAACAAGAACTCAAACAAACAAAAATGCAACTCTTGGAAAATTAGACCTACCCAATGAGTTATGCCAGACATGTGAGCACATGCACTTCGAAGGAAGAAACAACTTTGTGCTCCCAAAATGCCTAGTGAAGATTTTCCTTGTCATAGATAGTCAGCACCTGTTCTGGCCCCAGGAAATATTGCATAGAGTGTCAGGATTGGCAGAGCTCTTCTTTACAACATAGTTCAGCCTCTCATAGTATAGATGGATAAACTAGGTACAATGAGGTCAGATTCAAGGTCAGATTCAAGTGGTAGAACAAAGGTGTGTGCTCTATTTTGACTTTTGAAATGCCAGAGCTTTCAAGGTTCTTAGTGATGTAACCTATCCTTTCCTTCATTTTATGGAACTACATATTGAGGCCCAGGAATTAAAAGAGGGTTGTTCAAGGTCACAGTATTCAACTGGCATTAGAACCCAGTTTTCTAAACCATAAAAAAATGTTCTTTCTTCTGTATCATCTACTTCTTGGGGTCTGTTTGAGAATATAGAGAAATGGCAAAGCAAGAAAATGAAGTTACTGGGATCTTTGATGCCCAGTCTCTTAAACTGTTCCTGAGGTTGTTGTAAAGTCCCTAACCCAAAAGAAACCCTAAGACAGATAACCTGGGGTCAGCAAAGTTGCAATAATGGACCCCTGAAGTCATTTATTTACCTGTAACTTGCCTCTATGGTTCCACTGCTTTGTTGTTAGCTACCTTCTGCATGGTTACCAAGTGGTAATACCAACTGATAGTCTGTTTTAATAGCATTAGCAGCCTTGGGTCCCTTATATTGTAATTGATGTGATCGAGAGTGACTGAGGAGGAAAGAGGAAGAGGTTTGGTCAGGGGAGAAACTGAGAGTCACTTGCTAGACTTGTCTGAGATTCTCCATATACTCTCTGCTGTGTTTCTTCTATCAGTGGATAGGACAGAGGGAAATTTAGACATAAAACACAGCAAAGAAACCACCCAAGATATGCACCTCAAGAGAAGAAATGAGAGTGGATTAGAAGATGAAGATCAGCAGGAAGGTATAGAGGGAGAGAGTGTGAGAGAGTGAGGGAACCATAGAGGAGAGTGTAGAAGTGTATGGTGTGTGTGTATAACAGCTAAGGACAGTTAGATTCTGCAGGTCCTCCAAGGGTCAGTCTTAGATGGCAGAGCCCCACGCACAAAGCAGACACTTCTGGGCAGCCAGTGCGAGCACAGAGACTATACCGTCTTGAGAAATAAAAAGTTGCTTGAGAATAGGATCCTGGTCTCAGCATCACCCAGTTGTGTCTCACACACAAACAGGGCCCTGCACCACTGGAGACAGAAATGTTGACCAGAGCTTCAGACCAATAGACAATAAGAATCCAGACTTCCTGAATGCAGATTTCTGTGCATCAAAGAGCCTATCCCCTTTCCTGCAAGATTGTGGATAGCGCCATAGTAATTGATAGACCCACCTCTCACTCAGGCCACAGCTCCCTTACAGGAATTTGAGCTTGGGAGTGGGTGCAGGGACTACAGCGCTACTAAGGGATTTGAGCAGAGACTGGAATCTGCTCACCACAATGCAATCGGGTGACCAAACCCAAAGCCCACACAGGGCAGCAGTGCCACCTGACTTTGATTCTGGGCAAGTGCACACAGAAGTCTGTTTTCCACAGCACAGGCATACCACAGTGCTACTGTGCAACCCAGTCCCCTATGGTGACTGAGACCCAGATTCTCCCAGCAACAGGCAGCACTGAGCACCACTGACTTGACTCTATATCTTACTGTGTGCGCCTGGAATCCCTGACTCACAGCACATTCACAGTGACTCCAATTATTTGTCCATGCACAGAACGAGGCAACAGAGATTCTTGGTGCAGACACAGGGAAACTCTTACTACTGGCACACAGTAGAGGACTCACTTTTGGCACACTCTAACAGTGCAGTGCAGGCAGGCTCCATGATTCAAGGTGTGCACAGGAGACCAAACTGAACACTGGTAACACTGACCCTGAGTGAGCCTGGTTCCCACTAACACATGGCAGTCACACATCTTAGAGTCAGAGAACTTCAGTGACACTCAGGTGGTACAAAGCTCCCACAACACATGGCCCAGGTTCATGCAACTGAAAGTTTGAACCTTCTGGTGATGATCAGAATGGGGAGATGACACAATCCCCAGAGGAAAGAAAATGAGGAGTCACCAAAAAAAGAACTTAGTGAAATTGAAGCATGCAACATGACCGAAAAATAATTCAGAATAATGGTCATGGAATTCATATATCTGATGGATGAGAAAATCAACAACCTATGCAAGAATCAGGAAGAAATTAAAAGTGATATAGCTACAAAAACACCATGGAAAGTTTCAACAGTAGACTAGAAAAAGCAGAGGACCAAATAAGTGAGTTAGAAGAACAGGTACAGAAACAAGTCCAATCTGAATAGTAACTGGAGAAAAAAAATAAATAAAAAGCAGGAGGAAAGCATAAGGGAGCTTAGGGAAAACATGAAACTAAGTAACATACATATAATAGGGCTGCCAGAAGGACAAAAAGGGCAGCAAGGGTTAGAAAATCTATTTGAAGAAATAATGCAAGAAAACTTCCTGGATATGGGGAAGAAAAAAGTTACACAAGTACACAGAGTCCCCAGCAGGATCAATCCCAAAAGACCCGCAACAAGACATATCATAATTTCAATGGCAAATATTAACTACAAAGAGAGAATGTTAAAGGCTGCAAGAGAGAGACAGAGGGTTACCTACTAAGCATCCCCCATCAGATTATCAAATAATTTCTCAACAGAAACACATCAAGCTAGAAGGGAATGGGAAGGAGATAAACAAAATGTTACAAAGCAAAGGACTGAATCCAAGAATACTCTATCCAGCAAGACTACAAATCAAAATTGAAGGGGAAATCAGGAGCTTCACAGTAAAAAAAAAAAAAAATACTAAGGGAGTTCATCACCACCAAACAAGTAATGCAAGAAAGGGTAAAGGGAATACTGTAAAAAGAAGAAATAGTCGAGGCCAGTTTAGCTCAGTGGATAGAGGGTTGGCCTGTGGACTGAAGGGTCCCAGGTTTCATTTTGGTCAAGGGCATGTATCCTGGTTGCAGGCACATCCCCAGTGGGGGGCGTGCAGGAGGCAGCTGATCGATGTCTCTCTCTCATCAATGTTTCTAACTCTCTATCCCTCTCCCTTTCTCTCTGTAAAAAATCAATAAAATATATTTTAAAAAGGTAAGAAAGAACACAGACACAAAAAATAGATATGACTACAAACAGGTACCTTTCAGTAATAACTTTAAATGTAAATGGACTAAATGATCCAATCAAAAGACATCGCGTGGCTGAATGGATAAAAAAAAAAAACATGGCCCATACATATGCTGTCAACAAGAGACCCACCTCAGATTTAGGGACTCACATACAGATTGAAAGTGAAGGGATGGAAAAATATCTTTCAGGCAAATGGAAAAAAGAGAGAGAAGGAACGAAACAGAAAATTGCACTCGGGACTTGGTGAGCATTAATGTTGTAAGAAAGTCTGATGGCAAAATCTGAATAGCTCATTCTAGAAGCACCACTGAAAGTATGTAGCCAAATATTCCCAGTAGACACCTAAACCTGCTGTGGCTATGTACTATTTTGTGCTTGTCATGGCCACCCCTTTTCTGAATAGCTAGCTTTATTCAGGATCCTGCTTCTTTAAGAACATAAAATGAAAATCTTGCACTCTTCAAAATAGTAGGTTCTATCACCCAAGGAATTAGATTTCTTTTCAATTGAGCAAAAGCCTGAGTAACAATCTCTTCTTTGTCCAGAATTAAGTACAAAACATTATATTTTCATGTGCATTCTGCTTCAGGGAATTCTGAAGTGCAAAGACCGCATCATCAACAGTAAAGATTGGAATCTCTGTAACTGATGAATAGCAAAGACTTTTTATTTATCTTCTTAAAATATATTTTATTGATTTTTTTACAGAAAAGAAGGGAGAGAGATAGAAAGTCAGAAACATCAGTGAGAGAGAGACATTGATCAGCCGCCTCCTGCACACCCCACTGTGGAGATGTGCCCGCAAGCAAGGTACATGCCCCCAGCCGGAATCTAACCTGGGACCTTTCAGTCCACAAGTCGACGCTCTATCCACTGAGCCAAACCTGTTTCAGCACAAAGACTTTTTAAATGAGAACCAAGAGCTGCATCTTTCATCTTACTACCAATTTCTTCTGTTATCCCACCAACTTTTTTAAGATTAACGAGACCCGTCCTCTCAAAATACATTAGGCATCAATGGCATAATTTCAGGTTCTGAGCTCTTTCTAGTAGTGGACAGAGATTTGGAGGGTTGGAAATCATGCTTGGTGCTTCTCTGATCACATCAAGATAGAACACTATGTCACTCTTATAATACTTAGCACAATTTACTTTACACAACATCTTGGGGTGATTTGCAAGGAGAGCTCATTTCTGACTAGTAGCCCATCATAAGCACACTCAGATTCAAGAAGATGGCATCCAAGGATGTTGCTTTCAGTCCAATCAAAGTCCATTTCTGATGGGAGTCTCTGAACTCCCCCCTTTCCTCCCAAATTGTCCCAATTCCATCCTGCAGGGTTGTCAATAGTCTGAAGATTTTAACCAAGGCCAGGGATTTTTCATAATGGAGGAGGGGTGATGGTGGATCCTTCCATCCAGTGCTCCTTACAGTATCATTCAGAAGCAGCATTGGGTCTTTCAAAACATTTAACATATGGAAGTAATATTATTATTGAACTGTCTTTGCTTATTGCTAATATTAAACTGTCCTTGATGGAAGAATTTGATGCACCATTATGCTAAAGCCTTCTCTCCAATAGAAGTAAAGAGGAAAAGAAACGAAGAGAGTTAAAGAGACAAAGAATCCTGCACCACTATGTCTCTATTAAAGTTATCTATCTTTTGTAGTAGATATAATTTTCTAGAGGGCAGGTAGCATGTTTGCAGTAGTGAAAGCATTAATAGCTCAACAATATTTGGGCAGAGCATTAATAATCACATGAATGAGTACAACATGAGCCCACTTCTTTGTGAAGACTGGCTACAGGAAAAATCATCTTTGTAAATGAACTCACAAAACACCCCCAAATAGAGAATGAAGTAAAGTATTTATTCTTGCCCTCTGTGAAATCTCTAGATGTGGAAATGCTGGTCTGTGAGCCTGCATTTTAAGTCTGTCAAAGCCAATACATGACTTCTGCATGATTTTGAAGGATTAGTTTATGTTTTCATTTGTAGTTGTCCAGATGCATTCCACTTCAGTTGCCACTCTTTGCTATGATAATCTCATGAATCTTTATCATGTGTTTCAATTTTTGCATCGGCCCAGATTCCTTCATAGACCTAGACAAATTCAGCCAACCCCTCTAAATCCAAGACTATTAGTTTGCTATTGCCGTTATATCAAATTAAAACAACTTGTTGGCTTAACACTACACAAATTTTCTATCTTACAGTTCTGAATGTCAGAAGTCCAAAATGAGTCTTACTGGTCTAAAATAAAGGTGTGGGCAGGATTGTGTTTCTTTTGGACACTCGAGGTAGAGTTTATTTTCTCGCTTTTTCCAGATTCTATAGGCTTCCCTTTGCGATTGCATTGGCCCTACGCTGACAGTCCAGAATAACTTATCATCATATCAAGGTCCTTAGCTTCACCATATCTTCAAAGTCTTTTTGCCATGTAAGGGAATATACTCACAAATTTAAAGGATTAGGATATTGCACATCACGAAATAAATAATAGTAACGTCTGAGGTATAGAAATTAAATAAAGTGAGCTCTATGATTGCCCCAGTTTACTAACTGAAAGATCTTCCAGGTCATGGCACAGGAATGGGAGGACCCAGGCAGAGTCTGACAGACTCCTTGAGCTGAGGAGATGGAGTTAATACTATGGAAATAGTTAACGAGGTTAGAGTTCTCAGAAAAATGTAATAGAGAATATAGGGTTGCTGAGAGAGGGAACTCTAGATGTCTACAGAGAGTTCTTCAATACTACTTGGCTGAATACCAAATAGCACCTGCAAGGAAACTAGCTGATGTTGGAAAAATATGACTCTAAAGGATCAGAAGCAACAGTGTTTTGGCATTCACAAAAGTCAGGATAGTGCCTGTTCCCAATCATCCTGATTGAAAAACTTCAGAATTCCAGGACATTGGGTAGAGTACTCATAAAGAGCATCCTTCAGTTATGGGACATAGACTGAACACTGTTTCAGACCTTCCTAACAAATGATAAAAGCTAGACCTTGAAATGGTAAAACTATTTCCATGTAAATTAACTGCATCCCAGAACAAAATTCTATATTATAGGAACACAAAAAATATATATCTCACATGCAATGAGATAAAAGTCACAATGGCTAGAATCCAATAACAGTATGCTAGACATCTAAAAAGACAGGAAAGCATGAGCCATAATGAGGAGGACAATTGTGTTAGAATTAGCCCCCCCAAAATAGCCATAAAACAGTTATTAGAACTGTGTTTCATATGTTTTAAAAGTTGAATAGAGACCTGGAAAATATAAAAAGAGTCAAATTAAACTTCTAGAGATGAAAACTACAATGTCTAAAATGAAGTGTGCACTGGATTAGACCTAATGGCAGAGTAAAAAACGCAGAAGAGAAGATTAGTAAATGTAAAGACATATCTATAGAAATTGTCCAAAATGAAAGAAAATAAAAAATTAAATAAAAAAATAATGAGCAGAGCATCACTGAGCTTGGGGCTACACGAAGTGGCCTAATACATATGCAATCAGAGTTTCAAGGCTAGGGGCAAAAAAAAAATATTTGAAGAACTAGTGGCTGAAATTTTACTTTTTAGAAAACTAAAAACCACAAACCTAAGAAGCTCAATGAAATTTAAGTACATGAAATATGAAAAAAATAGAGCAGGATACATTATAATCAAACTAGAGGCCCAATGCACAAGATTGAGATTACAGCAGTTTAGAAATTCTGTAAATGGCAAGATGGTGAAGCAACATCTTCTTAGAGGGTGGAAAATAAACATTCAGGGATCTTCTATCTCAGTGAAATTCCTAGGATTTCAGTGGTTTGGGGTGTGTTCAGGTATCCTTTCTAAGGAGAAGGAGAAGATATTGCTCTGGCCCATCCCACAACCCCAAAAGAGGCACAACATCTGGTGGGCCTCGTTAGATATTAGTGGCAGCATAGTCCTCATTTGGATGTATAACTCCAGTTCATTTACCAAGTGGCCTGAAAAGTTGCTGCTTTGTAGTGAAGTCCAGAAAAATACCAGTAAAAGGATCTGCAACAGGTTCAGGCTCTGCGCAAGCTGCTCTGCCACTTGCGGCACATGATCCAGCAGATCCAATGGCACTTAAAAGTGTCAGTAGAGAAAGGGATGCTCTTTGGAGACTTTGGCAGGTTTCCATTGGTGAATTACAGAAGGCTCTTAGTGTTTTGGAGTAAAGCCCTGAAGATAACCACTCTCCTGTTGATAAACACATCCCGGCCTACTACTTGGCCTTAGTAAAGACTCAATGTTTAACCATGTCCTGCTGAGTTACCATGTCACCTGAACTGTCCATCAGGCCATAAAATTGAGAATGCACGGACGTACTCTCTCACCAAATTGAGGTGATATATACATGTTTGGGCCAAAGCAAATCTTAAAGGCACAAGTAAGTTAGATTAAAAAAAGTGGCTCAAATGTCCATGGTCCCCACTCCTTCTGCACTACTTTTACTCTCCCAGGATTCACTCATGGCCCTTTGGGGAGATTCCTATGACCATTTGATAAAGGGGGAGAAGACTAAGGCCTTTTACAGATGCTTTTGGATGATATGCAAGCACTACCCAAAAGAGGAAGCTGCAGCACTACAGCCACTTTGGGTAGTTTGTATCTCTGAGTCAAGAAGCAAAGAAGAGAGTTTTATACTGGTTGGGATGATTGATTCTGACTTCCAAGGGAAAGTTGGACTACCACTATATAATGGAGGTTTTATGTTTACATATTTAATACATTCTGAGATGATTTTTGTTCATGGTGAGAGATGAGGGTCCAATTTCACTCCTTTGTATGTGGATATCCACTTTTCCCTACACCATTTATTGAAGAGACTATACTTTTCTCACTGTGTCTTGGCACCCTTGTCAAAGATCAGTTGACCATAAATATGCAGATTTATTTCTGATCTCTCTATTCTGATATCTTAATCTTTATGTCTACTTTTTCATGTCAGTAGCATATTCGTATTTTTACATATTATTTTATTGTTTGAAGTATTAATATATCTCCTTTTTTCCCCATTGACCAGCCTCCCCCACCCTCTGTAACATGCCCTCATCCCAACCCCCTCCCCCTGCCCCAGTATCTTGTGTCCATTGGTTGTGCTTATATGCATGCATACAAGTCCTTCAGTCGATCTCTTTCCCCATCTCCCCAGCACACCCGAGCCTTCCCACTGTAATTTGATAGTCTGTTTGATGCTTTCTTACCTTGGTATCTATCTTTTTGTTTATCGGATTTTAATGTTCTTTACTTTCCATAAATGAGTGAGATCATGTGGTATTTTTCTTTCAATGTCTGGCTTATTTTACTTAACATAATGCTCTCCAGTTCTATCTGTGCTGTTGCAAATGGTAGGAATTCCTTCTTTTTTTATACCAGTGTAGTATTCCATTGTGTAGAAATACCATAATTTCTATTCCACTCATCTGCTGAAGGGCACTAAGGCTGTTTCCAAATTTTAGCTATGGTGATATTGTGCTATTATGAACACAGTAGTACACTTATTCTTTCTGATTGATGTTTCTAATTCTTGTGATAAATTCCCAGAAGTGGAGTTACTGGATCAAATGGGAGTTCCATTTTTAGGTTTTTGAGGAAATTCCATACTGTTCTCCACAGTGGCTGCACCAGTCTGCATTCCCACCAGCAGTGCAAAAGAGTTCCTTTTTCTCTGCATCCTTGTCAACACTTGTTGTTTGTTGATTTGTTGATGATAGCCATTCTGACAGGTGTGATATGGTATTGCATTGTCATTTTGATTTGCATCTCTCAGATGATTAGTGACTTTGAGCATGTTTTCATATGTCTCTTGGCTTTCCTTTTGTCTTCTTTCAAAAATATCCTGTTTAGATCCATTGCCCATTTTTTTATTGGATCATTTATCTTACTTTTACTAAGTTTTATAAGTTGCCTGTAGATGTTGGAGATTAAAGCTTTATCAGTGATAACATTTGCAAATATGTTCTCTCATACAGTGGGCTTTCTTGTTGTTTTATTGATGGTTTCTTTTGCTGTGCAAAAGCTTTTATTTTGATGTAGTCCCATTTGTTTATTTTCTCTTTAGCTTCCATTGCCCTAGGAGTGGTATTGGTAAAGAATTCCTTCGATATATGTCTGAGATTTTGCTGCCTCTGGATTTACTAGTATTTTTATGATTTCTGTCTTATGTTTAAGTCCTGTATCCATTTTGAGTTTATTTTTGTGTATGGTGTAACTTGGTGGTCTAGTTTAATTTTTTGCATGTATCTGTCCAATTTTCCAAACACCATTTATTGAAGAGACTGTCTTGACTCCATTGTATGCTCATGCCTCCTTTGTCAAATATTAATTGAGCATAGAAGTTGGGGCAATATCTACATTCTGTATTCTATTCCATTGGCATATATGTCTGTTCTTGTGCCAGCACCAGGCTGTTTTGAGAACAGTAGCTTTGTAATACAGCTTGAAATCTGGTATTGAGATCCTACCTATTTTATTCTTTTTTCTCAGGATTGCTGTGGCTATTCGGGGTCTTTATTTATTCCAGATGAATCTTTGGACAGTTCTTTCTGGTCTGTGAAATATGCTGTTGGTATATTAATGGGTATTGCATATATATATATATATATATATATATATATATATATATATAATTTTGGGGGGGAGGGTAGTATGGACATTTTAATGATGTTGATTTTCCCAGTCTCTGAACATGGTACATGGTATGCTCTTCTATCTGTTTACATCTTCCTCTATGTCTTTTTTCAGTGTCCTATACTGTTCTGCATATAGGTCTTTTACCTCCTTAGTTAAGTTCATTCCTAGCTACCTTAACTTTTTTGATGGGATTGTAAATGGGATTGCTTTTTTAGTCTCTCTTTCTGTAAGTTCACTATTAATGTAAAGAAATGCTATAGATTTCTTGGCATTAATTTAGTATCCTGCTACATTGCCAAATTCATTTATTAAGTCTATTAGTTTTTGGATGGAATCTTTATGATTTTTTATGTACAATATCATGTCATCTGAAAATAAGGACAGCTTTACATTGTCTTTTCCAATTTGGAAGCCTTTTATTTTTTCTTCTTATCTAATTGCTTTGGTTAATACTTCCAGTACTATGTCAAACAGGAGTGGGGAGAGTGCGTATTCCTGCCTTTGTCTGGTACTTAGGGGAAATGGTTTTAATTTTTGCACATTGAGTATGATGTTGGCTGTGGGTTTGTCATATATGGCTTTTATGATGTTGAGGTATGATCCTTCTATTCTGACCTTGTTGAGAGTTTTTACCAACAAAGGGTGTTGGATTTTGTCAAATGCTTTTCTGCTTCATTTGATATTACTATGTGATTCTTATCTCTCAATTTGTTTATGTGATGTGTCACATTTATTGATTTGATGATATTGTACATCTGCATTCCTGGGATAAATCCTACTTGGCCATGTTGTATGATCTTTCCGATGTACTGCTGAATCTTATTTGCTAGAATTTTGTTGAGGATTTTGGCCTGTAATTCTCTTTCTTTGTGTTGTCTTTATCTGGTTTTGGTATTAGAGTGATGCTGGCTTCATAGAAGAAGCTTGGGAAGGTTCCATATTCTAGAACTTTTTGGAATAGTCTGAGGAGGATAGGTTTTAATTTTTCGTTGAATGTTTGGTAAAAATTCCCTGTGTAACCATCTGGCCCCGGGCTTTTGTTTGCTGGAAGCTTTTTGATGACTGTTTCAATTTTGTCCATCACTATTGGCCTATGGAGATGTTTAGATTCTTCTTGATTGAGTTTTGGAAGGTTATATTTTCCTAGGAATATGTCCATTTCCTCCAGCTTGTTCAGTTTGTTGGAATATAGATATTCATTGTATTTTTTAATAATCCTTTGTATCTCTGTGGGGTCTGTTGTTATTTCATCTCTTTCGTTTCTGATTTTTTTATTTGGATCCTCTCTCTTTGATTCTTGGTGAGCATAGCTAGAGGTTCATCAATCTTGTTAGTACTTTCAAAGAACCAGCTCTCGGATTTGTTAATCTTTTGTATTGTTTCTTGGTCTCTATGTCATTTATCTACACACTGATCTTTACTATTTTCTTCCTGGGTTTTCTTGTTGTTCTCTTTCTAGCTCTTTGAGTTGTAGGGTTTATTACTGTCAATCTATCCCTTGATATCCTCCAGGAGTTTATGTATTTGGGCTCCTGTTTTGGGTACCTACATGTTACCAGAGTTATTTCCTCTTGTTGGATTGCCTTCCTTATATCTTGTTATGTCCTTCACTTTGATCTAATTTGTTAGATATAAGTATTGCTACCCCAGCGTCTTTTTCATTTCTATTTGACTGAAAAACTGTTTTCCATCCCTTCACCCTCAATCTGTGTGAATCTTTTTTTTTATGAGGTGAGTTTCTTGTAGACAGCAGATATATGGGTCATGTTTTCTTATCCTATGTCTTTTGTTTGGAGCATTTAATTCAATTACATTTAAAGTTATTATTGATAGGTATGTATTTGTTGCCATTTTTATTCTTTACCCCGGTGTTCCTTCTTCACTTCCTATTTCTTTTTTTTATTTTTTAAAGCAGACGCTTTAGCATTTCTCACATTGCTGGTTTTTTTGTAATAAATTACCTTAGTTTTTTTTTGTCTGTGAAGCTCCTGATTCCACCTTCAATTTTGAATGATAGCCTTGCTAGCTACAGTATTATTGGATTCAGACCCTTCCTTTGCATAACTTTGTATATTTCATTCCCTTCTTTTCTGGCCTGATGATTTTCTGTTTCGAAATCAGTTGCTAATCTGATTTCCTTTGTAGCTAATTTTCTGTTTCTCTCTGGCTGCCTTTTTTGTCATTGGTGTTTGCCAATTTAATTATAATGTGTCTTGGCATCAGTCTTTTGGGGTTCATTTTGCTTGGGACTCTGTGAGATTCTTGGATTTGTGTGGGTTTTTTCTTCTTTATATCAGGGAAGTTTTCTGTCATTATTTCTTCAAACATATTTTCTATTCCTTGCTCAGTTTCCTCTCCTTCTGGAAATCCTATTATGTGGATGTTCTCGTGTTTCATGTTGTCCCAAAGTTCTATTAGGCTCTTCTCTTGCTTTTCAATTTGTTTTCCTAGAAGCTGCTCTACTTGGGTATTTTTTTCCTATCCTGCCTTCTAGCTCACTGATGTGGTCCTTTGCTTCTTTCAGTCTACTTTTGATGCTTTTTATTAGTTCTTTATTGCAGTGAAGACATTTGTCATTTCTTCTTGGTCCTTCTTCATTTCCTCTTGGTTCCTATTCATATTGTCAAATTTGTTTTCCATTCTCTTTCAGCCACCTTATGACCATTTCTCTGAATTCTTTCTCTAGGAGGTTTCTTGCCTCCATTTCGCTTACTTTGTTTTCTGGTGATGTCTGCTTTTCTTTCATATGCTGGCTGTTTCTTTGTCTTAGCATGGTCTCTCTTCTCTGGTTGTCTGGTTATGTAGTTCTCTCTCTCTCTCTTGTGTTGATTGAAATGAACAAAATACAACAGAATCTGTTACAATGCACAAGGCACTGAACAGAAATGTATTCACAATATTAATAGCTACAAATATAGGTGACCATCAGAGAGTGAAAATTAGGGGATAGGAGAGAAAGAAGGAGAGAAATGAAGAAAAGAAAAAAAACAAAAGAAAAGAAAAGGAGTGGCAAAATGAAATTGGGAGAAAGAAGAGAAAAAGATAAAAGAAAAAAAGTAAGAGAGTAAAGAAAGATAATAAGAAAGAGAAGGGGAACAAATTATATATATATGGGGAGAAAACTCCAATAGAATAGCCATTAATCCCAACAAATGTCAGCAACAAGTACCTGAAGATTAATATAAACTACAAACAACAACTAATATCAAGCAAGTCAAGGGAAAACAGAAGTAAAAAACAAACAAAAATAAAGCAAACCAAAAAGAAGAAAAACAAAATTATAAGCAAAACAATCTTACAAAAAAAGTATAAAAAATTGATATAATCAACATTCAAGCAAATAATAATAAAATGACAGAGAGAAAACATTTTTTTGGATACTGAAGAGAGAGAAGAGAGAGGTGTGTATGGACTTGGAGCAGGGGATTGTAACTTAGTTGTGTACATAGGGTGAAATTTTAACAGAAGGTAAAAAAAAATAGGGGGAATCTAAAGTAAGAAAAGGATAAGAGAAACAGGACAACAAAAGAAGGAGAGTTGGGAAGAGAGTGATGGCATAAAGGTAGAGTTGAGATAGAATAAAATTTTGCTACAGAAAGGATGAAAATAGAATGTAGAACATTAATCCCAAAGTAAAATGAAGAGAAAATAAAATGACACTTTTTTTTCAAAAAGTTAAAATAGTAGTAGTAATAACAATGATTGAAAATAAAAATGTAATAATTAAAAAGTAAAATAAAGTGTTTAAAGAAGAAAAAAATAGTTTCTTAAATAAACAAAAAAATAGACATAAAAATAAAAACACAGAATGTGCAGTAGTGAAGGTCATTCACTTCCTCTGTTATTCTATTTGGCATGCCTATTTCCCAGTCGGGACAGTATTGCAGTTCTCTGTGTTCCACTGTTGCTCAGTGTTGTAAGCCAGTCCTGGTTTTTAAGCAGGCAATGTGTCTTAATTTCTTTATTCTTTTATTTGAGTCAATTTGTGAGTCAGCCCCTGGGTGGCAATGTTTCTAGATTGACCTCTGAGACTATTGGTGCTCTCTAGCCTGTGCTTAGATAATGCTTTTCCTGTGGCACTCAATACCAGTTTGTGGGAGTGGGCTACCCAAGAGCTGGTTCTCAGATGGCCACTCCCCATTCTGATCCCCAGGTTCCAGAAAAACAACTTTCCCCTGCAGTGTCCCAGGGTGTCCCCAACTGGGTGATCCTATGTATTGGGCTTGGCAATCAGAAGCAAAGATTTAAAGAGGAAAGAATTCAAGTCTGCGCATTCCCCCTTCCCCTCTCTTGTCCAAGCAGCCAGCACACTTTTATAACTCCCAGGCTGTCCTTCTGTGTCATATCTAAATGTGTTGCTTTCTAGAGATCCCCTCTGTTAGCAGCTCTGGGGATCCCCTTCCACATTCATGGATTGCGGAAGCCCCAATAGCCACAGATTTATCTATGTGCAGATTTCCTAGTCTTCCAGCTCTCTCAGTGCATGTATTTCTCTGTCCTATGGGGCCAGAGACCTCACCTTATCCCTGACAAAATCTGACCTTTCTGTGTGGAGTGTAGAGCTCCTCTCAATCTGGGTGTTTGTGCCAATTGGGGACCGGTGTTCTGGGGCTCACAGCTATTCTGTGGGTGCCACAGCTGTAGATTTTCAGCCTTCCTACGTCCACTTTCCCCTTTAAGATGGCACGGTCTCCACATCAGAGCTGGTGGCTCCAGGAGAAAAACCCAGCAGCAATGGGGGTTGCCTGGTCAGGGGAGCCACATTCAGCAGTCCCCCACCTTCTCCTGGAGTATAGCTGTCCTTTAACTCACCAACAAACACTCCTAGTGCGACCCTCATCTGTTCTCTTTGTCTGCTCAGGGTCAAGGCTCAGGGCATGTTCTACTATTCTGCCACCATTTTCTTTTCCTCATTTGTGTTTATAAATGCCATTGGGATTTTGATAGGGATTGCATTAAATCTGTAACTCCCTTAGGGTAGTATGGAAATTTAACAATATTAAGTATCCTAATCCACAAACATAAATGTCTTTCCATTTATCTTTGTTTTCTTTAACTTCTTTCCTCAATGTTTTATAATGTTCATTTTACATGTCTTTTTACTTATTTGGTTAAATTTATTTCTAAGGAGTTTATTATTTTTATTGCTATTATAAATGGGATTGTTTTCCCAACTCTATTTAAAGTGGCTCTGTGCTTCATTGACCTCATTTAGAAAATGAAAATATTAGATAATGAGAACATTCCCTTCTCTCTCCAAAACAAAATTTAATCCACAGTCCAAGTTATAAATCAACATGAAAATAGTTTCTTATTTTAAATCAGGCATGGGGTCCTGCAGCCTGCCTGCATCCCAATAACCTGTATCCTGAGTGGCCCATAAAGTGACTCCATGGAACACAATGCTTTAAAAAATATCTAAAACCCTTCTGAAGGAAGAAAATACCATTTATTAAGCACCAGCTGTATGCTAGATGCTGGAACCAGCAGAAGCCAAGATGTAAGGTTTAACATTCTAATGGGAAGGAAGGAATAAATGGCAAATGGCAGAAGTAAAACTAGATGGAAGATTCTAAGATAGAGTTGTCCGCTCTATCCTGGTAGAAAAACAGGCCTCAAATCATTTGGGGATATAACGGGAGAGTTCATAAGAGGAGATGGCAACATTCTTTAGCTTTGAAGTGTGGCGCGTCAGGCTGCTTGGGAACTAATGTGCTCTTGACAATCTGAAATGGCTCCTGAATTGCTTTCATGTTCAGGTTGCTTTTGAAGACAGCATAGGAGGGATTAATGGTGATGGAAAAAAATAAATTGAAAAAAAAAAGAAGTAATAAAAAAGAGCCTTTCTGTTTGGAGGACTCTTTCATAGTTTGTATGAAACCATGCTCACCTCATATAGGTGTTGCTCAGGTGTTAAGAACTCTCCAACCCTCTGGAAGCCCCCTTGAGGAATACAAAGGACTTGTGCTCAGACTCCTTTGAGGGGGAAGGGGAAGGAAATGAGTAAATGGGGTTTAAAACTGGAGAATGTCCAGGTTATTCTTATGTCATTAAGAAACAGATGTAGAGGAAACAAGCACCAACCTATCTTTTGGGTTCAACTTCATCTCTGAGGGGCCGAGACTAATGCAGGAAAGTAGGGCAAAGTGGAGAGGCCACTTGGGGAAATAAACTTAGAGGAAAGTTACCTATGAACATGGAAAATATGAAAATTAAAAACACTTAAAATTTCCTCCTCAGTATTCGTAGGAAATTTGTCTGACATTTAAGAGCCTGAACAGCCTGGCCTCAGCCCACTACTCTAACTTTATATTTTATTTTTCTTTGACCATCACTTTCTGCTTAAGCCAGCCTAGGAATTGACCCCTAAATAATTGTAATTATTGAATTTTCTATCCACAAGTTTCATGTAATTCTCCACCCCTGCACTTCCACCTACATTCCTGTTTCCTTTTACAGTTCTTTATCCTCTGAATCCCTGAACCACTCACCCACTCTAGCATATTTCTTACACTGTCTTGTCACAAAAGGCATTACCTCTTTTTAATTGTGTATTAGTCTGTCCTCCTAACTAGATTTTAAGTGCCATGTCTTACATTTCTTGCCTGCTTCTCCCTCTTTAGACATCTAGTTGTACTAATGCAATTAGTGGGCCTAAATGATCTCTTGGCTGTATTATTGATTATTATATCATGAGACTCTGAATCATAAAATTCTGCCTTGAATTCTTCATATGATGTTGAACAAGTTTCTTCTTTTTAATGTGCCTCCGTTGCATCATCTGAAAATGACGGGGTTAGACCAATAAAGTCTAAGAGCCTTTCAGGCTTTGATTGCACATGATTCTGGAAGTCCATGCACAAAATGAGGAAAAAGGATCAGCCCAACTTGTTAAGCAGGCTGGAAAGGGAATATGACTTAAAAACAAACAAACAAATAAACAAACAGCTAATGAGGGGATAAAAGAGAATCTAAGGGAAGGTTTATAATAATAAGGAGCATGTGAGAGAATTAATGTAGGCAAAAGATCAGCTTAGAGAATAGGCTTTCTAGCCCTGAATATTCTACAAACATGATTTTTTTTTCCATAATGGGCCAAGGGATTCTGTTAGGTCTAGTACCTTTTGTTAGCAACTGGTTGCAGCAGAGTGAAAGAATAACCTAGTAATACTCCCTACCAATCAATAGTCAGGCACGCATCAGTGGCTAGGCCTGATTAGCAAAGTTCCCAGACACTGCCATCTAGTGGTAATTCAGAGATCTACAGTACTAGTATTGGCAATTGGCCTTTTGTATTCACATAGGACTCTGCAGCCTTTTGCAAAATCATGGGCCAGTCCAAGTATGAAATATTGAGCTGATGAATAATAAAACAACTCCTAGGGAAAGATGGTAGAGAAACTAAGATAGACGAAGAAAAACAGAAATGAAAAGGCAAGATCAATGCAAATAAGGCACAGATACAGATATTCCTGAAGATAGGTGAATCTTGCAATGAAATTCATTCTGACCCTGTACTCCCATCACATTTTTAGGAGATTAGTGACAGAGGAAGCTTCTGGTATGCCTAATGTGCTTTTTCCCCTTCTCCTGACCCAAATTTCTTCCCTTTTCTTCACCTGGTCTTATACGTCCACTCTCTGCCCAACTTTCCCAAAATAAAACAAAAATATCAAGCAACAACAAAAACCCTTCCTAGGGTTATAGATAAGTACAAGAGACTATGGAAGATCAAACATTGTGTTGGAAAACAGCAACACCTTGAGATGTCTTCAGATTTCTAGACACATCTGCACCTGGGTGTTAATACAAAAAGTCTTTTTTCATGTTGCATTTGCAGGCTTTCTTTGATTCTGAGCTTCAGCTCTAAATCTCTAGCTTCCTATTGTGAATTTCCAATTGGATATCATCATAGCTTTCAAAACTATTTTTTTTTTCAAAATTGTCTTTGTTTTCTTTCCCCACCATAGCCTGTCCTCATCTTTTGTTCTTAATTTATGTGCTTGGTGCTTTCATACTCCAAGTAATATCTCTTTAAAATATTACTTACTTTTCAGTTCTATTTACAATATCTTATTCTACATACGATCTCCTTTTTACTTTTTAAATTACAGGTTACACTCAATATTATTTTGTATTAGTTTCAAGTGTATAGCATAATGGTTAGACAATAATATACATTACAAAATATTTCCCCTGATATTTCCAGTATCCAACTGGCACCATACCTATGGCCTACTTAAATGGCTTGTGATTTCAAATTTGATATAGATGCCCAATTCATCTACTTTATTCATCTTCACTGGTGACAACCCTTTCACATCCCCCATCATTCTTTTACCTGTGGTACTTCAATAGTCCTTTAACTGTCTCCGCTTTCAAATTTGTCCTACAAAGGCCTTCCACCATCTATTGACTAGGTTGATTTTTCTACCCTTCTAAACATTGCATGTCACCTTTCTGTTTTAAACTCTTGTAAGTTATTATGAGCAAATGAAGAGATGTTCTAATCTTCTCCCTCAAAAGCCACTATACAGCCCTGGCAAGTTTGGCTCAGTGGATAGAGCATCCCTCTGCAAACTGAAGGATCCCAGGATCAATTCCAGTCAAGGGCACATGCCCAGGTTGTGGGTTTAATCCCCAGTGGGGGACTTGTGGGAGGCAGCTGATCCATGATTCTTTCTCATCATGGATGTTTTTATCTCTCTCTCCATCTTCTTTCCTCTCTGAAATCAATAAAAAAAATACATTTTTAAGAAGCCACTATAGCCAAAACCGGTTTGGCTCAGTGGATAGAGCGTCGATCTGTGGAATGAAAGGTCCCAAGTTCTATTCCAGTAAAGGGCATGTACCTTGGTTGCGGGCACATCCCCAGTAGGGGACGTGCAGGAGGCAGCTGATCGATATATCTCTCTCATGGATGTTTCTGGCTTTCTATCCCTCTCCTTTCCTCTCTGTGAAAAATCAATAAAATATATTTAAAAATAAAATAAAATAAAAAATAAATAAAAAGCCACTATACAGGTGGACAAAATTCATGCATAAACAAAAGGTAAGTTTAGGACTCTGGAGATCAACAAAAGGCACACAACAATATGAGAAGTGTTTATAGTTGAGAAAATGTTGAACTTCAGGTAAGAACAGTGGAAATCTATGTCATTCTGGCCTGGAGCTCCTCCCATTTCTCATCTAGCTCAGTCAGCATCAAGGATCTGCAAGATAGAGTAGATCATGAAAATTAGCAGCTTCTTAGCTGAGGTGAAAAGGGCGGTGGAAAGCCCAGCCAGTGTGGTTCAGTGATTCAATATCAACCAATGAACCAGGAGATCACAGTTTAATTCCTGTTCAGGGCACATGCCCTGGTTGTGGGCTCAATCCCAACTGTGAGGTGTGAAGGAGGCAGCTGATGAATGATTCTCTCTCATCATTGATGTTTCTATCACTCTCTGCCTCTTCCTTCCTCTCTGAAATCAATAAAAATATAATTTTATAAAGGGTGGTGGACAATGTTTATGCTTAACAATTTTGTAGGTACAAGTAACAGTTACAGAGAACACAAGCAGCCAGTGTATAGGGAAGGCCAACATCTCTACTAGTCAGATGTTGTATATTTGGGAGAAGCCTATATCTGGCTGCAGTAGCATAGGTGTGCATATGAGACTTGAGTAAGTCCATGCCAGCCACATACTTCTGGGTGAACATGAAGCTACACACATGTGTAGAGAAGATATGAAAAGGCCCAACCAAAAGATAAAAATAGAGGCATACTAGAAAGCAGCCTAAAGATTTACTGTGTTCCCTTACCTGCAAACAGATGCATCAGCTGCAGTAGAATACAATCTCTATCCAACTATTGACTGACCACTAAACTATACAGATACAAGGGAGACCCTAAGGGAGCCAGGTTTAGTAACAAAAACAAGGAAGTTTGAAAAACTAAAGAGGCATTAGCAATCACAAACAGGTGGAGGACACAGTTTTCATGAATTAAGCCCAGGCAAATTATTAAGCAAAGAAACAATCAATCAAAATTCAGTAACAATAATTCTCTTCAGATTATCATAATAAACTGATTATTATAAAACATAAGAATTTAGAGTTGGTATAATATATTAATTAAGATTTCCAGTTACCAAGAAACAATTTTGAGACAAAGAAAATCAGAGTCCTAGAGACAAAAGCACTCAAGAGAATTTTTTTAGTATCCTAAGATGTTGAATTTAACAGAGAAAAATGACAAAACTGTTATTATAAATATGTTCAAAGAACTAAGGTAGACTTAAAGATTTAAGAAAGTATGACAACAATGAAACAACCAATATATATGATCAATTCTCAATAGCAGACATAAATTCTAAAATAAAATAAAATAAGCACTAAATGAAAATGCTGGATTTTCAAGGAAATTCTGAAAATTTGAGGTTGCAGAAGAAAGAAATGGTCAACTAGAAAATAAAGCAACAATTATATTCTCCAAAAAAAAAAAGAGAAAAAAAATAGGTTAGAAAACTTGAAGTATAAGAAAAAAATAAAGAGAGAAAGTATTTAAGCAAATAATGGCTGAAAACTTACCAAAATTCACAAAGAAAACATTATGCTACACATCTGAGAAGCTTAGTGAATTACAAGTAAGGTAAACTCAGAGACTCACATCTAGACACATCATAGTTACATTGGTAAAAGACAAAGCTAATATCTTAAAGGCAGCAAAAGAAAAATGAGTATTCACTTCAAGAAACAATCAGTACATTTAATGGCTGACTTTTCATCTTAAACAACTGAGATCAAAAGGCAGTGGAATGACATATTTAAAGTACTCGAAGAAAAAAACAGATATTTACATTATGATTCATTAACAGTAGCAAAATTACAGTTATGAAGTAGCAACGAAAATAATTTTATGATTGGGGGTCACCACAACATGAAGAACTGTATTAAAAGGTCACAGCATTAAAAAAGGTTGAGAACCGCTGCTCCATGGTCTCACTAAATGTATAGCCCTTTTCTAGAAATTTCTTGAGTAACCTTATAACCATGGTTTTGAACTCTATGTCCAGTCATTTGCCTTCCTCCATGTCTTTCATTTGTGTTCTGTTTCTTTGTCTCCTCATTTTGGCTGCTTCCCTGTGTTGATAGAGTGGCTTTGTATACTAGGTGTCCTATAGGGTCCAGTGGCTCAGGCTCCCCAGTGACTTGAGGTGGACACTCTTGGCACACCGCTTTGTGGGCTGTGTGCACAGTCTTGTTGTAGTTAAGCCTTGATTGTTGTTGGTATCACTGGGAAGAATTGACCTCCAGGTCAATTGGCTATAGGATCAGCTGTGTCTATGATGGGAGAACTTTTGTGTTGGAGACACCCTTATCAGACAAGAACTTGCTTCACTGGGGCTTTTGTGCTCACTGAGTCTGCCCTCTGTGTTCCTTATGGATCCAAGGAGTTGTAATCTGGATGGTCCTACTTTGACCCCTGAGTACACTGGCTCTTGGATCTCCAAAGAGGTGCAAATTTAGACTCTGCCTGAGGCCACCCTGCTGGAGCTATGGAGAGATCTGCAGATTCCTCTTCTTCGTTTGGGTTTTGGAGGTGCCCAAATGAGGCCCAGCTGTGAAGCAATGCAAATGCTGCAAGTCCTTGGGCCATCTTTTGGATGTTCTGGGTCTCACTGACTCAGCTGAATTTGTTAGGTAAGGTTAGAATTCAAAGCCATTCATATGCAAAAGCCTCTGCACTCAGCTTGGATGAGGCAGAGTGTCAGAGCCGAGCAAACAGCAATGGCTACCCATCAGCCCTGCCCTAAGAGGCCTCTGGGTCTCAGTGTTCTGTGGTAATAGCTACAAGCACCTCTAAGAGAAAGCTGCCCTCGAGTTTTGCCCACTGCCAGACAGTCCAGTTTCTCCCTGAATGAGTCTGAGTCCCCAGAATCTCATGTGGAACTGGAGCTCAGATCAGTCAGGAGCTTTTGTCTCCCTCCTGATTGAGAAAGCCAGCCACGTACTCAGTTACCGGCCCTCTCCTCGTGCGCACCCCCATACCTCTGCACTTCCACAGCTCCTGTGAGTCTCAGTGTGCTTTTCTCTTTCCTTCTAGTTGTAGAATTTCCACTCAGCCAGCCTTCCTGTGGTTCTGGATGGTGTCCGTTTTGTCTTTTAGTTGTAGTTTTGAAATTGTTGTGCAAGGCAGCAGTTCAGGTGCTTACCTATGCCCCCATCTTGGTTTCTTGACTCCACAGGCATAACCTTTAAGAAAATATTAGCGGCAGTTTTCCCCAGCTTTGGGTGGTGGCTGCTATTGGGCTTTGGCTTCCCATTGTAGGAGGGTGAGATGGTGTGGACAGCGACCCTGGCACCCCATGCTCCGCCACCTACAGCCATGTGCCTGCCTGCCTGCCACGCGCCAAGCTTACTGTTTCCCTCCTCATTCCCCAGCCGCTACTGCCGCAGCCCCCTGAGTGGCCCAAATGCAGGCCATGAAGTGTGTGGTGCTAGGTGACAGAGCTGTAGGTAAAACTTGCCTCCTGATCAGCGATACTGCCAATGCATTTCCTGGAGAATATATCCCCACTGTCTTTGACAACTATCCTGCCAATGTTAAGGTAGATAGAAAACTTGAATCTGGGCTTATGGGATACTGCTGGATAAGAAGATGATGACAGATTACGTCCCCTCTCCTACCCACAGCCAGAAGTATTCTTAATTCGCTTCTCTCTTGTAAGTCCTGCATCATTTGAGAATGTTTGTGTAAAGTGGTACCTTGAAGTTTGACACCATCGTCCCAACACTCCCATCTTTTTGGTGGGGACCAAGTTTGATCTTAGGGATGATAAAGACACGATTGAGAAACTGAAGGAGAAGAAGCTGACACCCATCACCTATCTGCGGGACTTAGTCATGGCCAAGGAGATCAGTGCTGTAAAATACCTGGAGTGCTCAGAGCTCACACAGCAAGGCCTCAAGACACTGTTCAATGAACCTATTTGAGCCGCTGCCCCGTCAAGAAGAGGAAGAGAAAATGCCTTCTGTTGTAAATGTCTGGGACTCTCCCTGTGGCCGTGGCCCCGTGAACTTTTGTATGCTTTGCTCAAAAACAATGGAGCCTGGCACTCAATGCCAAGTTTTTGTTACAAATTGGCTTTGCCATAAAACCATTTTGAACCAATCAGTAATTTTTTAGGTTTTATTTAAACAAATAAGTGTAAGGATTCAAACTTTCACATTCTATTAAAATTTAGCCCTAAAATGGCAAGCCTTCTTAAAGCCTTATTTTTCAAAAGCCCTTATTCTTGCTCAGATAAAGAGTTGCCAAAATTCCTTGTGAACTAAGTTGCATTTTTGTGCTCAGAACACTAAGCACTAAATTGTTTAAAGGCCTTTGTCTTGTAGAAGACTAGCCTCTGAAGTTAGGGAAGGCAGACACTTACTAATGAGTTTCACATGCAACCTTCTTTACAAAACGTTGCTATTCAAAATTTATCAACCCATGTTCCCTACCTAACTCAACTCTTCGGGTTATCCTTTATTTCATAGTAAGATTTTAAACAATTTGTATATTAGCTTTTGCTGAGATCATGAACAGAATCCTCCCGCGCCTGTTCCTCTGATGAAGCATTCTGCTCTCGTGGGCACATTAGGGTGGAGTGTGGGTGACACTTGATGTGATCAAAGGATGAAGACAGCATTTGACACAGTATGAAGTGGAGATTAATTTACACTACATTGTACATGTAACAAACTGAATAAAAGTGTCACGGGTAAGAATTGAAAAGCTAGTTTCTGTCAAATGCAGTCGATGGTGAAAGTTGGTATTAATCAATAAGTGTTTTCTTAAGATTTTCCTTTTTCTTAAACCTGTAATCCCTCCCATAATTGGGCATTTAATTCGTCTTGGAACTGGTCATTCCCATAGTTGCTAACAGTACTTTTCTTATAGACCCCCTTCTCAGAGAGCAATATGTCTCCTTGTATAAAATCTTTCTTGATAATGCATTGTGTTTTTTTATTGAATAGTAAAGTGCATTCCTGTTTTCACGTTCTTTCATTCAAAGCTAGTAAGTGCTTTCCTTAGTTTTCTAGTAACTAGTTGTAAAATTACATGTTGAATCTCTACATTTTTTAAAGTATTTTAGATATTCTTAAACGATAAGCCTTCTTACCACCACTGTCTTGCCAGATCCTGGCACTGTACCTTGGCCGCTGCTGGCCCTCCGCCTCCCTGTGTGGTCACACTTCCTGTTGCTCAGCCTAACCGTGTTCCTTTGGGTGGGAGGTTGTGACCTTGTGCTTGTGCTTGTGCTAACGATGCTCTGTGCAGCTTACCCACTGGCAAGAACACCAAATTGGACCTTTCAACCACTAGAACATTCTTAAAATTGACATTTGCAGACTTGTGGAGTGTTTTCACATTGATCTTTTGTTAATGCAGTTAGCAATATGTTTTGCATGTATGACTTAATAAATCCTTGAATCATAAAAAAAGAAAATATTAGCAACCCAAATTCAGCAATATAAAAAATGAATTATAGTGATGGCCAAGTGAGATTCATTCCAGTGATGTTAGGTTGATTTAACATTTGAAAATTAATGAATATAATTTATCATATTAATTACATTAACCAAAAGGGGGGAAAAAAGTATTTTTCAAAATCCAGCACCCATTCATGATAAAAGGTCTCAACAATCTAGGAACGGAATACATACTACAATTGATAAGGTACAGCTATAAAAATAAAACAAAATAAACCCACAGCTTAACATCATACTTAATGGTGATATGCTGAATTTTTTTTTTCCTTTCGATGAGAAAAGAGGCAAGAGTCTCTTGTTTCATCATTTCTATTTCAGATTGAATTGGATGTTTTAGCCAGTGAAGTGAGTAATAAATAAATAAGCAAATAAATAAAATTAAAAACAGCCTGATTGAAAATGAAGTAAACTGTCTTTATTTGCAGATAACATGATCTTATATATAAAAATCCCCAAAGAACGTATAAAAGTATAGAAGAATTAATAGTTTACAATTATACATAATAAATATACAAAATTCTATTTTATTTATTTACTAGTGGCCCCGGGCACCAAATTTGTGCACATTAAAAGGGAATTAATTAGAGGAAGTATTTTAATACTGCTATTTGCCCTTTCTCTATAATAGAAGTGTCAGAGATGAAATAAAATTAGTGCAATCCAGGACTTGAACCAGACCCCCAGTGAAGGCATGCAGAGAGGCATCTGCCACAGCCCCACAGCCCCACCCCTTCTGCAGATTCACTGCACTTGAACCAGGCCTCACTGGCTTTGATTTCTTACCTGTAAAGGGAATGGGAATTGAGTGACTGTGAAAGTGCCAGAACTCAGACCATCACCACTGCTATTGGCAGTGTTTCCTGTCTGGTCTTTTGCCTCTGGGCCAGTCCCAGCCAAGCTGTGCTCCACCGTATTCTTTCTACAATGCCAAAGTCCTGTGTCATCCCCAGGACAAATCCCTTCTATGGCTGCCTTACCCATACCACAGGCCTCCTGGCCAGACCTCTGGCCAGGGATCTGCCCTCTGCTCAGACTCACCTCCAAAACCGATTCCTCCCCCATTAACACCCTGCTGGTCCCTTAGCTTTTGTCATTATCACTCACCCACTCACAGTCTGGGACTTGAACCAGACCCCCGGCTCAGGCATGTAGAAATGCGTCTGCTGTGGCCCCTCCCCTGTCTCTGATGCAGACCCCCTGCTGTTTATTCTTCCATTTGATGGTCTAGGTCATGTCAGCCCCCAGCTTTTTATATATTAGGATAGTAGTAACAAACAATAAGAAAAACAATAAGAAAGTGAATGTTTTAAAACATACAAAATAGCAAATAAATAAATAAATAAATAAATACTCAGGAATAAATCTAACCAAAGATGTAAAACATTTCTTTGCATTGAAATATATACATCACTGTTGAGAGAATATAAAGATCTTAATGAACAGAGATAGAATCCATGTTCATGGATTGAATTCTCAATATTGTCAGGATGGCAAGTCTCCAAAAATTGATATATAGTCTCAGTGTAAACCCTATTAAAATCACAACAGGATTTTGTGTAGAAACTGACAAGTGGATCCCAAAATTTGCATAGCAATACAGAAAAATCTAAAATAGCCAAAAGAAGTTTAAAAAGAAAGAAGTCCCTGGTTTCAAAACTTAGCATAATGCAACAATAATCAAGTCAGTTTAGTGTTAGCCCAAGGATAAGAAAAAGTATTGTAGTACAAAATTGAGAGTCCATATTTGTTTAATTAATTTTTGACAAATATGGCAACACAAGATAGTCTTTTTGACAAATGGACCAGAACAATTGGATATACACATGCAAAAAGAGAAATTTAGAGTCTCATACAAATGATATACAAAAATTAAGTCGACATAATTACAGACTTAAATGTGTAAGCCCAAACTGTAAAAGTTTTAGAAGAAAACAGGAGAAAATCTTTGTGAGATCAGGTTGTGTAGAGTTCTTTAGATACAATGCCCAAAGCATTATCCATAAAATTAAAAATCAGCCGAAACCGGTTTGGCTCAGTGGATAGAGCATCAGTCTGTGGACTAAAAGGTCCCAGCTTCGATTCCGGTCAAGGGCATGTACCATGGTTGCGGGCACATCCCCAGTGGGGGGTCTGCAGGAGGCAACTGATTGATCTCTCTCTCTCATTGATATTTCTAACTCTCTGTCCCTCTCCCTTTCTCTCTGTAAAAACTCAATAAAATACATTTTTTTAAAAATCAATAAATTGGTCTTCATCCAAATAAAATTTTTTGCACTTCAAAGGATGCCATCATGAAAGTGAAAAAAAAACATATAATGTGGGAGATTTTTTTTGTAAATTATATATTTAATAAGGGTTTATATCCAAAATAAATATTATAATTCAATAATAAAAAGACAACCCAATAAAAGTTGAGTAGTGGCTATGGGTAGGTAATTCTTTTTTTAAAAAAAATATATCTTATTGATTTTTTTACAGAGAGGAAGGGAGAAGGATAGAGAGCTAGAAACATCAATGAGAGAGAAGCATCGATCAGCTGCCTCCCGCACCCCTCCCACTGGTGATGTGCCCGCAACCAAGGTACATGCCCTCGACCAGGACCGAACGTGAGACCCTTCAGTCCACAGGCTGAAGCTCTATCCACTGAGCAAAACCGATCTTGGCTGGGTATGTAATTCTTAAACAATATAGATACAAATGGCTAGTAGTATATGAAAAGATGCTCAACACCATTATTAATTAGGAAATGCAAGTCAAAATGACAACAAAAGTACTATGTCACACTGGCTAAGCTATAGTCACAAGTAAATATAATCCAGGATGGTAAGGATGTAGAAAATCTGTAAGCCTCCTACACTGCTGATGAAAATATAAAATGATGTAGTCACTTTGGAAAATACTGTGGCAGTTCCTCAAACGTTAAACATAGATTTAGAATATCATAGGCATATACAAAAAGCAAATGAAAACATATCCATAAAGAAACTTGCACACAAATGTCTGCAATAACATCAATCATAAGAGCCCAAAAGTATAAACCGTCTAACTATTAATTGATTAATAGATAGCTAAATACGTTACATCCATATAATGGAATGTTATTTGGCCATGAATAGAAATGGAGTATTGATACATGCTACAATGTGCAGAAACTTTGAAAAAACTATCCTAAGTGAAAGATGCTTCTCATCAAAGATCACATATTGTATTATGTCATATGCATGAACTATCAAGAATAAGCAAATACAGACGTGGAAAAAATAGGATAATGGTTGCTGGTGAAGGGCAGATATGGGAAGTGACCCTTGATTAGTATGAGGTTTCTTTGGGGGGTGATGAAAATGTTCTAGAATTAAGTAGTCATTATGATTGCACAACTTTGTGAATATACTGAGAACCACACATTGCATACTTAAAGTAAGTGAATTGTATGGTATGTAAATTAAACTTTAACTATAGGCCTGGTGCACAAAATTTGTGCACAGGGATTGGAGTGTGTCCCTCAGCCCAGCCTGCTTCATCTCCAATCTGGGACCCCTCAAGGGATGTCCTACCTGGATCGGACCTCAACAGGCAGTTGGACATCCCTCTCATAATCCAGGACTGCTGGCTCCTCACTGCCTACCTGCCTGCCTTCCTGATTGCCTATAACCACTTCAGCCTGCCTGATCACCCCCTAACCACTCTCCTGATTGATGCCTAACTGCTGCTCTGCCAGCCTGTTTGCCCTTAACTGCCATTCCCTACTGGTCTGGTCACCCCTAACTGCCCTCCCCTGCAGGCTTGATCACTCCCAACTGCCCACCCTGGCAGGTCTGGTCCCTCCCAACTGCCCTACCCTTCTGACCATCTTGTGGTGGCCATCTTGTATCCACAGGAGGGTAGGATCTTTTGACCACATGGGGACAGTTATCTTGTGTGTTGCAGTGATGGTCAATCTGCATATTACTCTTTTATTAGATAGGATAGAGGCCTGCTGCACAGGTGGGGGCCAGCTGGTTTGCCATGACAGGTGTCCCAGATCAGGGTGGGGGTTCCCTTGGGGTATGGGGTGGCCTGGGTGATGGGCCTGTGGTGGTTTTCAGGCCAGTCACGCCCCCTGATGACCCAAGTGGAGGCCCTGGTATCTGGGATTTATTTATTTTCTACAATTGAAACTTTGTAACCTGGAGCAGAGCTAAGCCTTCTGCTTGCTCTGTGGTGGCAGCCATTGCAACATAGTTACCTTAAGTGGAGGTCTGGGCCAGCTATGGTGCAGGGAAAGCTTGGCTTCCTCCATTGCCAGGGATAACTCAAGCCTCCTTCCTGCTCTCTCTGTGGCCATAGCCACCTTGATTGAGTTAATTTGCATACTTTCTCCTGACTGGCTGGTGGGCATGGCTTGTGGATGTAGCAGAGGTACAGTCAATTTGCATATTATTATTTTATTAGATAGGATAAAGCTATTACAAAAATCCGAAAACATGCATAGCTCTCTGTTGCTCTCAACATTGAGTCCAAGGCTTGCTGCCTGGAAGACTAAAGCCTTCACTTCAACATACATGTCCAATCCCTGGAAGGCACTGTGTCACATCTAGTCACACTAGATTGATTTATCTTCATCCTCCCATAAGGCTGTGCATGGCTACAAAACTGTGCTTTTGCTCTTCCTGTTCCCTTTCCTTGGAATGTCTATTTGCCTTGTTTACTTGGTGAATTATTATTTATATATCAGGAAGCATCTCAAGCTTCTCTTCTTCCTAATCTCCACTCCTCAAGATCAAAAAAAGTTACTCCACAGCACACACCTCTATCATTGCAGTTCTTTGTTGTAGGGGCAATTGTCTGTATTTGCCAGTTTATCTTGTCTTCTTAACAAAATGATGAGTTCATTGTGGGCAGCTACCATATCATACTTACCTCTCTATACCCAGAACTTAGCACAGGCCCTGATACATAGTAGATCCTAGGTACATACTTGTTGGTAGAATGAATGAATTTAAATAGACTATCAGTTACTCATACCATGTTGTCACTCCACTTTATTAGACTGATATCCAGTGACCCATATAGTGGCAACAAATTCTGAACAGATGAAAGAGTAGGACAGACATGTTTTGGAAGCACAGAGAAGGCAAGCTTTATCAGAACATTGCAATGCAAAAGCCTGAGCAACCAGAAGGCCAACAAAGGTATGTGGTGAGGAGAGAGAATGGAGAGGGTGTAAGGGTCAGCAGGTTTGGGAGAAGTGGATAAATAGAGGAGTAAGCATCAGTGCCCAGGGAGAGAAGCGGGTCTCCTCTTAATCCCAGTTGCCTGAGATCATTGACTCCTTGGATTGGAGCACCTCAAGAGTTGTGATCATGTCTGATTCCTTTCTAAAGCCCTCTGCCTACCAAGGAATAGCTGTTCAATAGATGGAGGATCTTTGGTTGCCTCTCAGGATCATAGTAAGGAAAGGGACAGTCAGGCACAATGAAATCTTCCCTTGGGTTCCCTAGAGCAGTGAGAACCAGACATATAGGAAGAAACCAGTGAGTACTCTTTCAATTTAGAGGAAATTGCCAAATATTGTGGTTTAAAAGATAAAGGAAGACCTTAAAATAGCTCTGGAGTCACTGCCTGATTTGACAACATGGAAGTATGGCTCTCTTGACATTGCCTCGGAGAATCTGTTATGCATGTCAGAAGTAACAGACAAATGTCCCTGTCCACCCTCTGTGCTTTCCTAATTCTACAGGAATCCCACTGTATTCCCTTGTGGTCTAGATCAACAACCTTAAATAACCAGAAAGGCCAGATGGCACTAGCCCAGTATAGCACTTTGTTTGTTTGGATGAAACCTGGACCAAAAGGTGGCTTATACTAAATGACACTATAATGGTAGAATTGTTTAGTATACTCTAGAAGGAAATCTGTCTCAAGTCTGAACATGGAAATCTGCCTGAGTTTCCAGCCAGATGGCCTGCTGGAATTTAGATTTTGAATGTGCCAGCCCCACAAACACCAAACATGTGAGCCAAATCCTTAAATAATCCTCCTCCT
>PVJN01022246.1:0-33603 GCA_004026805.1 Lasiurus borealis | reverse complement strand
CAGCACATGGCAGCCAGGCCCTGCTGTCTGTCCATGGGACCCAGCACATGGCAGCCAGGACCTGCTGTCTGTCCATGGGCCCCGGCACATGGCAGCCAGGCCCTGCTGTCTGTCCACCGACCCCAGAACATGGCAGCCACCCTGCTGTCTGTCCGTGGGCCCAAACACATGACAGCCAGGCCTGCTGTCTCTCCACGGGCCCCAGCACATGGCAGCCACCCTGCTGTCTGTCCACGGGCCCAGGCACATGACAGCCAGGCCCGGCTGTCTGTCCACGGGCCCAGGCACATGACAGCCAGGCCCGGCTGTCTGTCCACGGGCCCAGGCACATGACAGCCAGGCCCGGCTGTCTGTCCACGGGTCCCGGCACATGGCAGCCAGGCGCTGCTGTCTGTTCACGGGTCCCGGCACATGGCAGCCAGGCCCTACTGTCTGTCTGTGGGCCCAGGCACATGGCAGCCAGGCCCTGCTGTCTGTCCGTGGGCCCTGGCACCTGGCAGCCAGGCCCTGCTGTCTGTCCATGGGCCCAGGCACAGGGCAGCCACCCTGTCGTCTGTCCGTGGGACCTGGCACATGGCAGCCAGGCCCTGCTGTCTGTCCACGGGCCCTGGCACATGGCAGCCAGGCCCTGCTGTCTGTCCACCGACCCAGAACATGGCAGCCACCCTGCTGTCTGTCCGTGGGCCCAAACACATGACAGCCAGGCCTGCTGTCTCTCCACGGGCTCCAGCACATGGCAGCCAGGCCTGCTGTCTCTCCACGGGCCCCAGCACATGGCAGCCAGGCCCTGCTGTCTGTCCATGGGCCCCGGCACAGGACAGCCAGACCCTGCTGTCTGTCCACGGGTCCCGGCACCTGGCAGCCAGGCCCTGCTGTCTGTCCACGGGGGCTTTGTTGTCTGTCTGCAGGCCTGCACACTTGCTCGTCTTAGCTGCCAGGCTCTAGTCTCTGCACCTGCCTTGCCCTGCCCACCAGGCCACCAGCCTTGTGATAGGAGCCTTTGGGCCACGGGGGTGGGACCCAGAGGTGCCCCATGCACCTGGTGACCAGTCGTCCATCTGGTCATGACAGCCCTACGCTATTATTACTATAGATTATCTCTGACCTCAGATATTATCATCCATCTATCTGGAGTATTAATTGGAGCTTCTCCCATAACCTATAATTGCATAAGCAGGGGCTTCTTTGCCTAAACATCCCCAGTGCGATCATGAAGACTTTCAAAGAGGTGATACTCAATTAATAAATGTGTAAAATAAAAGGCATGGAATAAGAAGTCTGATCCACTAGGATTTATTTTCTCAAACATTGTGGAAAAACATAAGCAAACTCAAGTATGTGTTTTTAAAATTTTTTAAAAGATTAAATGTAGTAAAGGCAAACAAGAAGTGACCAGTTTTATACATGTCCCACAACTTTTTTATCCATTTGTCCACAGATGAACAATTCCATGTCTTGGCTGTAACAGGTAATGTTGGGTACAGAGTAGGTAATAAAATCAATAATGAACACACTACTTAGTTCAGGTGGGTACTAAACTTATAGGGGTAAACAATTTTAAGTTATATAAATGTCTAATAACTATGATGCACATATGCCACTAATATGGTTGTCAAGTGTAATTTAACAAAAAATTAAAACAGAAGTGGCAAATTTTTACTTTATCTATCCTCCTATATAGCTATTTACTTCTCCAAAGTATTTTAGTGTACAATTTGTTCACATGTTAAAATATATTTCTATCCAAAAGCCATACTATCTTGTTCTGGATCACATAAAATTGTGAAGGATTTCCAATCTCTATTTTTAAAATAAAACTTATTCCCAACTAGATAAATAGTAATAAACGTGTGATTCATGTCATTCATAAACTTCTATACTTATGTTCTAGATCTAAATAAACATTCTGTCTGAAACAGGGTCACGAAACTTCCAGCCTGTGGGTCACATAACACTCTCAAAATGATTTGGCCTGGCCCTGCCAAGGCATTGGGAGTGAGTCAATTAAATATTTGACCAAAAGCAGCAGACTATTTTTTAAGTGGATAATTTTGTATGACTCACAAATAACGTTCTAAGTACCCAAACAGCACATGGCAGAAAAAAGGTTCCCCACAACTTGTCTTAAAAAACACAACTTCAAAATGCAAAAACAAACAAACAAACAAACAAAAAAACACAACAAACAAAGATAAGCTAACAAGATATTTTTCATATTAGGAAACTGCTTAACAGGCCTTTCATCCAAAAACTGAAGACTCCACCTCGAGTTCACTCAGAGTGTGGGCAGCAGTTGGACATGTTATCAAGCTCAAACCTTAGGAGCCTTAGGCTTTGCACTGGAGCCTCCACTGGCCTTGGGAGGAGTGGCAGCCCTGGGTGCAGCTTGGGCCCTGGCTTGGTTTCTCTCTTCCTCATCTTGCAAGGCCTCTTCATAGTGGGGGGAGTAATCACTGGGCAGGGTATCATTGAGATCGGCTAAAAACTCCAGGACTTGCAACTTGCTGGTCTCCGCATGCGCTCTTGGACCCCACAGGAACTCATAGCGTGGAGGATCGCTGTTGGGCACCGGCTGGTACACCAGGTATTTCTCTTGCACTAAATCTTGGGTGAGAAGCTTCCTGGGCTCCCCAAAAATGAAGTGAGTCTTTCCATCATAGATGCCTAAATCATCCAGGAATTCCCAGATCTCCTCCTCAAAGGCTCGGTTGCCATTCAAGAAGATCACAGCCAGGAGAGGCATCAGAATCCCTTTGTTAGGAAATCTGAAGCCGCAGCCCACACTCTCATCGCTGGTGTCATCCTGATTGCTGACAAGGATGTAGTAGTTACCGTTGGGCTTCTCTTCTTTCACTTGCAGACCAAAGAACCGATCCATGCGCTCAGAGGCTCTCCCAAGGATCTCAGGGAAGTCCTTCCTGAACCACTTGTGGATGATCTTCAGCATGTCTCCCTTTTTAATGGGCTCCTTCTTTTTATATTGATACAGCAGGTACTCTACTAACATAATCGCCTTCTGATTTAGAATATCTTGGCCAGAACTCTTAGTGGAAGTTGAAGCCCCAGAGGAATTTTTACCTTTCCTAGCATGGCCCTTGGCTTTTGCAGCAGATATTTCACCTGAAGCACCTGCAGCGGCACTGGTGGTGGCTCGGGCACCCTGAGGTGCCTGGAGAGTGCCAGCACTAGTGGGCACTGAGACCTGCGAGGCCTTTTTGCTTTTCTGAACCTGGCCTTTGGCTTTTACAGCAGGTATTTCACCTGAAAGACCTGCAGCAGCACTAGTGGTGGCTGGAGCACCCTGAGATGCCTGGAGAGTGCCAGCATCAGTGGACATTGAGACCTGGGAGGCTTTTTTACTTTTCTGAACCTGGCCTTTGGCTTTTACAGCAGGTATTTCACCTGAGGCACCTGCAGCGGCACTAGTGGTGGCTGGGGCACCCTGAGATGCCCGGAGAGTGCCAGCACCAGTGGGCACTGAGACCTGGGAGGCCATTTTACTTTTCTGAACCTGGCCTTTGGCTTTTACAGCAGGTATTTCACCTGAAGCACCTGCATCGGCACTGGTGGTGGCTGGGGCACCCTGAGGTGCCTCGAGAGTGCCAGCATCAGTGGAGGTTGAGACCTCGGAGGCTTTTTTGCTTTTCTGAACCTGGCCTTCGGCTTTTACAGCAGGTATTTCACCTGAAGCACCTGCAGCGGCACTGGTGGTGGCTGTGGCACTCTGAGATGCCTGGAGAGTGTAACCACCAGTGGAGGTTGAGGGACCATCCCCGAAAATGAAAGAGGAGGAGCAAGCGGCCTCTCCTTCCTCTCCTGCAGTAGCCTGCACATTCTTAACACCTAGGTCCTCAGCTTTGTTTTGGCGGCGCTTCTCACGAGCACGGAGCTTGCTCTTATGACCACGAGGCATGATGGCTGTTGTTCAGGGCAGCAGACAGGTGATTTGGGCACCTAGCAGGTGGAGAGTAAGGTAACTTGAACACCTTTAACAGGAATATTTCACCCTGCTTTTCTCGAAGAGTGCCTCTTCAGGCTTCCTTAAGGGCACTACGCTAGAATTCTACAAATCTCCTGTTTTCCTGGTCAGTCTGGCCTTAAAAATCCCACTGAGAAACCAGATAAATTTCAGTCAATCCCACAGTATGTACTATTATCCCTACCTTGAATTTACGACAGTAGCTGATTTCAGTGTAGCCTGCCTTGTTCTGGCATGTGGGATCATCTCTCCTCATCGTCAGTATCACCGAACCAACAATAGGAAGGGTCTAGACCAGCGATTCTCAACCTGTGCGTCGCGACCCCTTTGGGGGTCGAACAACCCTTTCACAGGAGTCGCCTAAGACTATTGGAAAACACCTATTTCCCATGGTCTTAGGAACCAACACACCGCACCTCGGTGCAGTAAAATGTAGCAATGTAGTTTACTGTTGTCATATGAAGACTGTTACCCATGCTGCACCACAATTCAAGACAAAATTTCATTTATTTGTAATTAGAAATAAATATTTCACAGTATGTAATTACATATTGTTTTTGTGATTAATCACTATGCTTTAATTATGTTCAATTTATAACAATGAAAATACATCCTGCATATCAGATATTTACATTATAGTTCATAACAGTAGCAAAATGACAGTTATGAAGTAGCAACGGAAATAATTTTATGGTTGGGGGTCACCACCACATGAGGAGCTGTCTTAAAGGGTCGCCGCATTAGGAAGGTTGAGAACCACTGGTCTAGACATTTTTCCCTCTGCTACTCTGATGTTGCCACCAAAAATGCTCCTTGGGACCCAGGAGAAAGAACTAGAGAGAAGCTTTAGTTCACCATCCCATCAGGGGATACCCAATGCTTAGAATTTGTTGGGGTCCTTTATGTCATGAGTTCATTTGAATCCCTTGTTGTCAGTCAAGCTACACAGGACCCAATTCTGAGGTCTCAAATGGAATTATGCTGAGGTCACACTTTCTGGGACCACCCCCCTCAGACTAAGGCACTAACATCCCTGTTAACTCGAGTGAGGGCTGATGGGCACTCCAGCCTGACATTTATCTTTGACATGTGCGAATGTAGTGTGAAAAGATACAGGATTCTTGATTTGTTCATGGGTGTTGTTAATCCTCACTGGAGGATAGTTATTCCACATTTTTTTGGAAGGAACGAAGGGGGTTGAGAGAGAGAGAGAGAGAGAGAGAGAGAGAGAGAGAGAGAGATTGACATGAAAGCAACACATGGATTGGTTGCCTCCCGCATGAACCAAACCGGGCAAGGGATCCACCTTGCACTCAGGTACCTGCCCATGACCTCTGACCTCCTCCAGGACACTTGGGTGCAGGCCGACCATCTGACCAGGGGGCACACTGGCTAGGGCAGGGAGCATTCCTGGTCGCCCCACTGCTATAGGGTGGCACCCCCCCCCCCCAGTCCTCAATGGCCGGTCCCTGAAACCTGGCGTAACACGGAATCCTGTTACGGATTCCCTGCCGGCCTGCGGCTGCCCCTGTGACCTGGCCAGGCACCTCCCTGGGACGGCGGCCCGGGCCTGGGAGGAAGGGAGCGCAAACAACATGGCGGCAGGCCTTCCCCCCCCTCACCCCCCGGGGACGGCCTCCCACGGCCCCCCTCGGCGTCACAACCCCGAATCCTGGTAGAGACTGGGTCCCGTCTGTACCCTCCCCCAATAAACCCGGCCCTGAGCCGCCCGAGACACCACTGAGGAGGAATGAGGGTCACCGAGGCCCGCCGGCCCCGCCCCGGCCGCCATGGCTGAGTCTGGCGGGGTGGCCGCTGGAGGGGAGGCCGGGCCGCTCTTTATTCTTTATGTCCGGGGCGGGGCGGGGCGCTCCCTGGAGCTGAAGGCAGGGGTGGCTGCCCACGTGGCCCTTTCCCGGAGAGAGGGCTGCCCTGAATCACCGGCCTTCATCTTGAATCCCTTTGGGGCCATCTTGAATCCCTTTCCTAGGATCGGACTACTCCCTAGCAAGGCCTCCCCCACCCCCCATTTGATCTCAGGGCTGCGCTGGGGCCTGTCCGAGCTGCACTGCAAGGGAGAAGTGGGGGACCTGCCATAGTTTTGGGGGGCACGTGGCTTCCGCGATTCCCACCTTGACGCCAGGCCAGTCCTTCGAAGCCGACGTCAACCAGACAATCACTAACCGGGAGTGCTCGCTGGAACGTCCTCGACGTCCCAATGGAAGTTGGAGGGTCCTTTCACAGAGGGCTGTCCAGAGCGCGCCTGATGCCGGGAGCCTGAGGGATTAGGGTCCTTGGGCCCCAGATCCTCAAAATCCCCACTTTTGTGTCTTCAGAGCTTGGACTCCTCCCTCTATTGAAGCGGGTGGGCTTGCTCCTTACAAAGTCCTCCCTCTCCTGAGACCCAGGGAGGCAGGCAGTGAGGAAGCCCTGCCTCTGAAGCGCACGGGGGGCCTCACAGGCCTGAAGGGGGCGGGGCTACGGAGCCTCCATTTGTGAGAGACATGCTCTCCCTTAGCACCCAGTGTCCTCGCTTTGAGGCTGTTTGTGGTGTGCAAGCCTCCGGTCTCTGCACACCTAGCCTGGAAACACACCAGTGGGATGTGTGGATTCCTGCTCATCTACCTTTCCCGGGGCTAAGCAGAGTGCTTGACTCTGGCCCTTGCTAGTTTTTTTTTTTTTTTTTTGGGGGGGGGGAGTACCCTCATTACACTCATGATCTTTCCATAGTTGCATTCTTAAAGACACAGTCCCTTCCTTTGTGAAATGGAAACCGCCCTGGTTAGTCAGAGGCCCTGATGTCCTTTGGGCCTCCCAGACTCTCATCCTCCCTGATGAGAGGGGCTCTGCCGGGGTGACGGCAGAGGAGGTTGTGTGAGACCCCTTTACGCTGGGCGGGCCGCCCTCGGTCCACGCAGGGCCCTCACTGTGAGAGATGGCGGGTCCCGGAACCCCGCCTCTGCTCTCCTGGCATCGCTCCTCCTACATCACAATCCCCTCCCCCCTCTGACATCCGGCTCTGAGTCAGGGTGTAGTCGTGTGATCAAGGCCCGTCCAGGCCTCCCCAAGAGCCCGCAGGGACACGTGTCTCCAGGACCCCACTGAGCTGGCTGAGTCCCCCCGCTCTTCCTCCTTTGCGGCCTCGCCCATAGCTACCAGAGCCCCCGATCCTCCTGCTGCGCGGAGTCACCCCCCTTAGGTTTCCCTGGCCTCCCTCCATTTTGGCGGGCTCTCCTCGGCCCTCCTCCATGGAAGCCCTCCTCCTGGCTCCTGGCTCCCGATTAAAGGCTTCCAGGGAAACGCCACCGCCCTGCAAACCCGTGAGCCATGTCCCTGTTTCCCCTCTTGCAGAAAATGGATCCCACTTCATGAGTGGTGTAAGATTGGAAAACTGTTGTCAGCCGAGACCGGTTTGGCTCAGTGGTTAGAGCCTCGGCCTGCGGACTGAAAGGTCCCGGGTTGGATTCCGGTTGGGGGCATGTACCTTGCTTGTGGGCACATCTCCACTGTGGGGCGTGCAGGAGGAGGCTGATGGATGTCTCCCTCTCATCGATGTTTCTGACTTTCTACCTCTCCCTTCCTCTCTGTAAAAAATCAATGAAAATATTTTAAAAAGAAAAACAAAACTGTTGTCAGAGGAACAAAAGTTGACACATCCTTTCTCTCTTCCACAGCCAGAGAGGGAAGTTGCAAAGGGTTGACTTTATATATATATATATATATATATAATTGATATTTTACAGAGAGGAAGGGAGAGGGATAGAGAGTTAGAAACATCGATGAGAGAGAAACACTGATCAGCTGCCTCCTGCACGCCCCCCACTGGGGATGTGCCCACAACCAAGGTATGTGCCCTTGACCTGAATCCAACCTGGGACCTTTAAGTCTGCAGGCCCACACTCTAGCCACTGAGCCAAACAGTTTCCGCTAAGGGTTGACTGTTTTTAAAATTATTGTTTGAGGTATTACAAATAGTAGTACATATTTCTCCTTTTTTTCCCCCCAATTGACCTCCCCCAGGATCCTCTACCCCCTCCTTCCCAACACATGCCCTAACCCCCTCGAAGTATCTTGCGTCCATTGGTTAGGCTTATATGCATTCACACAAGTCCTTCCATTGATCTCTTATCTCTCACTGCCCCGAAACCCTCCCCAGCCTTCCCACTGTTGTTTCACAGTCTGTTTGATGCTTCTCTGCCTCAGTATCTACTTTTGTTCAACAGTTTATAATATTCTTTAATCCATAAATAAGCGAGGTCATGTCGTATTTATTTTTCTCTGACTGGCTTATTTCACTAAGCATAATGCTCTCCAGTTCCATCTATGCTGCTGCAAATGGTAAGAATTCCTTCTTTTTTTGAAAAGCGTAATATTCCTTTATGTAGATGTTCCACAGTTTTGTAATCAACCATCTTTTGATGGGCAGTTAGGCTGTTTCCAATAGCCCATTATTGTAAGTTGTGCTGCTAGAACATAGGGGTGCATATATCCTTTCTGATTGGTGTTTCTGTTTTTTTTTTTTTTTTTTTTTTTTTTTTGATATATTCCTAGAAGTGGGATTACTGGGTCAAATGGGAGATCCATTTTTAATTGTTTGAGGAAACGCCATACTGTTCTCCACAGTGGCTGCACCAGTCTGCATTCCCACCAGCAGTGAATGAGGGTCCTTTTTTTCTCCGAATCCTCACCAGCACTTGTCATTTGTTGATTTGTTGATGATACCCTTTCTGACAGGTGTGAGATGGTACCTCATTGTTGTTTTCATTTGCATCTCTCAGATGATTAGTGACTTTGAGCATGTTTTCATATGTCTCTTGGCTTTCTGAATGTCCTCTTTCAAAAAATATCTATTTAGGTCATTTGCCCATTTTTTATTGGATTGTTTATATTCCTTTTGTTAAGCTGTATGAGTTCCCTATGAATGTTGGAGATTAAACCCGTACCAGATATAACATTGACAAATATGTTGTCCCACGCCACGAAGTGGGCTTTCTTGTGGTTTTGTTGATGGTTTCTTTTGTTGTGCAGAAGCTTTTTATTTTGACATAGACCCATTTGTTTATTTTCTCCTTAGTTTACATTGCCTCTTAGGAGATATATTGTTAAATATATCGCTACAACAAATGTTTGCCTTTTTGCTGTCTATAGCTTCTTCTAAGATTATTTTATGGTTTCCCAATTTGCGATTAAGTACTTTATCCATTTTGAGTTTATTTTTGTGTATGGTGTAAGTTGCTGTCTAATTTCTTTTTTTTTTTCTTTTGCAAATGTCTGTCCAGTTTTCCCAGCACCATTTATTGGAGAGACTGTCTTGACTCCATTGTATGTCTTGCCTCCTTTGTGAAATATTAATTGAACATAATGGCTTGTGTCGATATCTGGGTTCTCTGTTCTGTTCCACTGGTCTATATATCTGTCCTTGTGCCAGTACCAGGCAGTTTTGAGAACAGTGGCTTTGTAGTATGATACCTGTTATTGTGATCCCTCCAACATTGTTCTTCTTTCTCAGGATTGCTGCAGCTATTTGGGGTCTTTTTTATTCCAGATGAATTTTGGGGGAATTTGTCCTAAGTCTTCAAATATGCCATTGATATTTTAATGGGGATTGTGTTGAATTTATAAATTGCCTTGGGCAGTATCTATATCATCAAAAAAATTATTGTATTGATTTTTTACAGAGAGGAAGGGAAAGGGTCAGAGAATTATAAACATTGATAAGAGAGAAACATCGACCAGCTGTCTCCTGCACACTTTCCACTGGCTATGTGCCCACAACCAAGGTACATGCCCTTGACCAGAATCGAACCTGGGATGCTGAGTCCACAGGGCGACACTCTATCCACTGAGCCAAACTAGTCAGGGCAGTGTGAACATTTTAATGATGTTGATTTTACTAGTCCATTAACGTGGTATATTCGTCCATGTGTTCATGTCTTCCTCTATCTCTTTTTTCAGCTTTCTGAAATTCTCTGAGTACAGGTTCTTTATCTCTTTGTTTAAGTTTATTCCTAGCTATCTTATTTTTTTTTGTTGCAATGGAAAGTGGGATTGCTTTTTAAATTTCTCTTTCCGGGTGTTCATTATTGGTATATAGAAAAGCTATAGACTTCTGGTTGTTAATTTTGTATCCTGCTAAATTTCCAAATTCATTTATTAAGTCTAATAGTTTTTTGATGGAGTCTTTGAAGTTTTCTATGTACAATATCATGTGATCTGCGAATAAGGATACTTTTACTTCTTCTTTTCCAATTTGGATGCCTTTTATTTCTTCTTCTTTTCTGATAAAAATGGCTAGTACTTCCAGTACTATGTGGAACATGGGTAGTGAGAGGGAGCATCCCTATCTTGTCCTGTTCTTAGTGGAGATGGTTTTAGCTTTTGCCCATTAAGTATGATGTTGACTGTGGGTTTATCATATATGGCTTTTTTATGTTGAGTTATGATCCTTCTATTCCCACCTTGCTAAGAGTTTTTATCAAGAAAGGGTTTTGTCCAATGCTTTTTCTGCATCAATGGATATGATTACATGGTTTTTATCTCTCAGTTCGTTTATATGATGTATCACATTTATTGATTGACTTGTGGATATTGTACCATCCTTGCATCCCCAGAATAAATCCCACTTGGTCCTGGTATGTGATCTTTCTAATCTATTGCTGGATCTGACTTGCTGGAATTTTGTTGAGGATTTTGGCACCTATATTCATGAGGGATACTGGCCTGTAATTTTCTTTCTTTGTATTTTATTTATCTGGTTTTCAGATTAATGTTGGCTTCATAAAAAGAGCTTGGAAGTGCTCCTGCCTCTTGAATTTTTTTGAATCATCTAAGGAATATAGGTTTTATTTCTTTGAATGTTTGATAAAACTCTCCTGTGAAGCCTTCTAGTCCAGGACTTTTGTTTGTTGGAAGATTTTTTATTACCACTTCAATTTCCTCCATAGTTATAGGCCTATTCAAATTTTTTGATTCCTACTGGTTGAGTTTTGGAAGGGCATATTTTTTTTAGAAATATGTCCATTTCTTCTAGGTTGACCAGTTTGTTGGAGTAGAGTTGCTCATAATATTTTGTTATGATTCTTCGTATTTCTGTAAGGTCTTTTGTTATTTCACCTCTTTCATTTCTGATTTTGTTTGTTAGGATCATCTCTCTTAGCTTCTTGGTGAACCTGGCTAGAGGTTCAGCAATCTTCTTTATCCTTTCAAAGAACCAGCTCTTGCTTTCATTGATCTCTTGTATTTTTTTTTTTTGTGTGTGTGTGTGTGTGCGCGCGTCTCTATGTCATTTATTTTTGCTCTTATTATTATTATTTCCTTCCTTCTGGTCAATCTGGGCTTTTCTTGTTTCTCTCTTTCTAATTCTTAAAGTTGCAGTGTTAGATGGTTTATTCTCAGTTTTTCTTGTTTTTTTTTTTTTTTTTTGAGGTAGGACTTTTTGCTATGAACTTCCTTCTCAGTACTCTTTTCATTGTGTTCCAAAGATTGTGAATTGTTGTGTTTTCATTGTCATTTGTTTCCAGGATGTATTTTATTTCTTCGTTGATCTCTTTGGTAACCCACTCATTGTTTAATAGTATGCTATTCAGCCTCCAAGTGTTTGAACTTTTCTGATTGATTTTACTGTGGCTGATTTCTAATTTTCTTCCATTGTGATCTGAGAAGATGCTTGATATGATTTCAATCCTCTTGAATTTGGAGAGACTTTGCCTGTGTCCCAATATCTGGTCTATCTTTGAAAATGTCCCATGTGCACTTGAGTAGAATATATATTCTGTAGTTTGGAGGTGGAATGTTCTAAAGATGTTGATTAAGTCCATCTGATCTAGTGAGTCATTTAGGATTGAAGTTTCTTTGCTAATTTTTTGTCTAGAGGATTTATCCAGTGATGTTAATGGGGTATTAAAATCTCCCACTATGATTCTGTTGATGTTAATCTCACCCCTGATATCTTCCAGAAGTTTTTTTTTTTAATGTATTTGAGTGCTCCTGCATTGGGTGCATAAATGTTTACCAGAGTTATATCCTCTTATTGTATTGATCCCTTTAGAATTTTGACGTGGCCTTTATTGTCTCTTATTATGGTCTTCACTTTGAGGTCTATTTTGTCAGATATAAGTATTGCTACCACAGATTTTTTTTCCCATTTGCCTGATCGATATTTTTCCATCCCTTCACTTTCAGTCTGTGTGAGTCCCTTGTTCTGAGGTGAGTCTCCTGTAGACAGCATATATATGGGTCATGTTTTCTTATCCATTCATTCACTTGATGTCTTTTGGTTGGAACATTTATTCTATTTACATTTAATGTTATTATTGATAGATACTTGTTTGTAGCCATTTCTGTATTTTATGCCTGTGTTCCTTCCTCCCTTTCTATTTCTTCTTTTTACCGAATCCACTTTAGCATATTTTGCATTGCTGGCTTGGTAGTGATAAAGTTCCTTAGTTTTTGTTTTTGTTTTGTTTTTGTCTGTGAAGCTCCTGATTTCCCCTTCAATTTTTATTGATAGTCTTGCTGGATAGAGTCTTCTTGGGTTCAGTCCTTTGCTTTGCATCACTTTGTATACCTCCTTCCATTCCCTTCTAGCTTGATGTGTTTCTGTTGAGAAATCATTTGATAATCTGATGGGGGATCTTTTGTTGGTAACTCCTGCTCTTCAGAAAACAGTCTTCTGTGTGCACTTGCCCTGAATCAAGGTCAGATGGCTCTTCCATCCTGAGTGGGCATGGGGTCTGGTCCTGCGGCTGTGCACTGCAGGAAAAAAAACTCCTCGTGTCCATGTACCCAGGCTGAAATTAAGCACAGTTTCCCTGCATTGTCCTGGGGTATGGTCGCGGGAAACAAACTTCCCAGATCTGCACACGAAGGCTCAAACTCAGGTAGAGCCACAGCTGCTGTGTGGGCAGGAGGCCTGTTTGAGTGGAGAGGTTCTGACAGTTCCTGTAACACTGCCGCGGGGCCAGCGGGGAAGGGGATTACCTCTGTGACTCACAGAAATCAGCGGCCGGCCGGCCGGGGTGCCTAAGGTCTTGGTGTCCGTGGGTCTGCAGCTGTGGTCACAGGTCTTTTACCTGAGTGACTGCAGGGTGCCAGTTTGCACCTGAGACCAGATTAGATGGTGGCTATGTTAGGATCCTAGTCTCAAGCACTTCTCTTCTTTAAGATGGTGTGGTCTCTGTGCCTGCGCTGGCTTCCCCGGAGTGTTTGCTGTGGCAGTGGGTTTTGCCATCTAGGCCTGCCCAGTTTGGCAGCCCCTTTGGAGACCTGAAGGATCTAACTGTCTCTAGCTGTCACTCACCGACATCACTCACGTCCACACACTCCTCTATGACTCCTTCACTCTCTCACACACTTTCGCTCCCTCCCTTCTTGCCAGTCACCATCTTTAAGGATTGACTTTCTAAGTAGAAGGATAGATGCAGATGATTGTGAGTCCTGACTGAGCTTCTAAAGGCATCTGATTTGTGTATGTAGATGATCATATGGTCATTCACTACACATGATATTTTCTCACTTTTACTCATCTCTTATTTATTTGTGATTTTTATTTTTTCTGGTTTTGTTGCTCAATCAACTCTTTTGGTCCCAGGGTCCTTCTTTTTATCACTTGAGATACATTTTTGAGTAGTAGACAAAAATGAATTTTTGTCATGGTAAGCTGCAAGTTCACCCATATGAGCTTTGGACAAATTCAGACCAGTGGTTCTTGTCCCAGCTCTGCCACTTATTAGCTGTGTGAACTCAGGTACAGTAGCAAACTCTGTGAGCCTCATACAATTTGGAAACAGCCTAGGTGCCCGTCAGCAGATGAGTGGATCAGAAAACTGTGGTACATCTACACAATGGAATTCTATGCTGCCATTAAAAAGAAGGAATTCTTACCATTTGCAGGAACCTGGTTGGAACTGGAGAGCCTTATGCTTAGTGAAATAAGCCAGTCAATGAAGGAGAAGCATCACATGATCTCACTCATTTGTGGATAATAAAGAACATTATAAACTGATGAACAAAAGGATAGATACAGAGGCAGTAAAGCATCAAACAGACTGTGAAATTACAGCAGGAAGATTAAGGTTAGGTGATGTAGATAAGAGATCAATCAAAGGACTTGTATGCATGCATATAAGCATAACCAATGAACATAGACACTGGGGGGTTGGGGTATGCCTGGGAGGGAGTGGGGGGCAATGGGGAGATATGTATAAAAGTTAATAAAAAAAACTCTGTGAGCTTCAGGTTCTGCATTTATGAAGGGCTTTGCTAAGCTCTGTCTTGTAGGGCTGGTGGGTTGGGGTGAATTATGTGTATAGTGCCTGGCACAGTGTCTGGAATGCATTGAGATTTTTCACAATGTCTGATAGGTTTCTGATTAGCGTGACTCACTGAACATCGACCTATGAACAAGGAGGTCATGATTCAATTCCCGTCAGGGCACATGCCTGGGTTGTGGGCTCGATCCCCAGTGTGGGGCATCCAGGAGGCAGGCAATCAATGGTACTCTGTCATCATTGATATTTCTCTCTCTCTCTCTCTCTCTCTCTCTCTCTATATATATATATATATATATATATATATATATATATATATATATACATACATATACATATATATATCCTATATAATAAAAGGATAATATACAAATAGACCAAACAGCAGAATAACCATTCAAAACGTAATATGCTAAGGCTGCTTAACTGCTCGCTGTGATGTGCACTGACCACCAGGGGACAGACAGTCATTTAGTTGATCAGGTGCTATGACATACAATGTCCACCGGGGGCAGATGCTCCAACCAGTAGGTTAGCTTGCTACTGGGTTCTGACCATGACTGAGATGAGCCAAACAAGACCCTGGATCCCTCCCATGGTCCTCCCTGGCCCAGTCATACACCGGTGGGGTCCCTCAGCCTGGCCTGGACACCCTTGCAATCCAGGACCTCTTGGAGGATGTCCAAGAGCCAGTTTGCAGTGCAAGCCTCACTAAATAGGAACTGATTGGGCACGAGTCCGCAGTAGGCACAGTGGGGCCGGGATGAGTGGGAGCAGCAGGTAGGAGCTGCAGCTGTCATAGGACAGCGGGTTTTGGCCCAATCCCTTCCCTGCAGATGACCCAGAGAAACCATACCTATGCATAAATTCATGCAACAGGCCTCTAGTATCTCTATACACACACACACACACACACACACACACACACACACGCACTAGAGGCCCAGAGGTGTTTCCCAGAGCCCAGCCTGCACCCTCTCCAATCTGGGAACCCTAAAAGGATGTCTGACCTAAACAAGCAGTCGGACATCCCTCTCACAATCCAGGACTGCTGGCTCCCAAACGCTCGACTGCCTGCCTATCTTATTGGCCCTAACTGCTTTGGCCTGCCAGCCTGATCACCCCCTAACCACACCCCTGCCAGCCTGACCGATGCCTAACTGCTCCCCTGCTGGCCCAATTGCTCCTAACTACCCTCCACTGCCGGCCTGGTACCCCTAACTGCCTTCCCCTGCTGGGCTGGCCACCCCTAACTGCCCTTGCCTGCAGACCTGGTCACCCCTAACTGCCATCTCCTTCAGGCTTTGTCGCTCCCAACTACCCTCCCCTGCAGGCCTGGTCTTCCCCAACTGCTCTCCCCTGCTACCTTGGTCACCCCTAACTTCCCTCCTTTGCCAGCCTGGTCACTCCTAACTGCCCTCCCCTGAGAGCCTGATTGCCCACAACTGCCTTCCCCTGCCAGCCATCTTGTGGTAGCCATATTGTGTTTACATGGGGATGGCCATCTTTGACCACATGGGGATGGCCATCTTGTGTGTTGGAGTGATGGTCAATTGGCATATTACCTCTTTATTATACAGGATGTGTGTGTGTGTGTGTGTGTGTGTGTGTGTGTGTGTATGTGTGTGTGTGTGCGTGCGTGTGTGTGTGTGTGTGTAATCAGAGAATATGTGTCACTCCAGGACACATAATAAAAAATCTGTCCAAATTGCTACTTAAATTACTTACATTTCCTTCCATTAAATTATATTTAAAGAATTTGTATTTTCCCAGCTAAATACAAGTTTTCTAGAATTTGGTTCAAAGACTAACACTTTCTTCTAAGCTAGCTGACAATTAATGAAAACCTCCTCCATCTTCATTCATTACACCATCACTGCAAGTCTACACCTAAATATTTTAATGTCATTTTAATAGATTGGGCTCTGACTCCCCAACCCATAGCAAAGAGGGTCATCCCAATGGATGCCAAGTTTCAAGTCATAGATTATCATGTTTTTTCCTCAGAAATGCCCTGATAAGGATGTGCATGAAACACCCACTCTGTGCACTTTGCTCACCTGCACTGGGACAGGAGCACAGGGTGCATCCCAATGCTGTCTCAGGTGGAGATAGATGCTCTCTGGTTTACTCATAATTCCAAAGTAACTATTAAGTAATTTTCCATTCCAGGTGCAAGTCTCTCAGCTCTGTGACCCACAGTCTGAGGGTGTGGCCCCTGCCCACCATTATCACAGCCTCGACTTGCCCACCATGCTGTGAACTTAAGATTTCCTCCCACTCCATGACTTTCACTTTTCCCAAGTCTTTATCTGCCTTGCCTCACAGATTCTTCACTAGACTCATCTCTCCTCCTCCTTCTGACCTATTATTTCACTGCTCTGTATATCTTAGGAGTATCTCACCACCTACATTATAAGAAAGCTGCTCTTAGATTCTAAAATTCTATGGGCAGCGCAGGTAGGGTCTAGTTTTCTTAGCATCTCCAGTACTAGCCAAGAGCTGTCCAAAGAGCAGATGCTAAATTAATCCTTGGACGTGGAAAGAGCCAGTGTACAGGAAGCCAAACTTATTAGGATTTAAGTACTCTTACATTCTTGAAGAAGCTAATCCAGATACTTCTACTGCAATTTTACAAAGAAAATGAAACCATCAATTGGCCACATTTTCCTTTTTTTTCACATCTCATGATCACACCGACTTTACTCTGGGGTAATTTTCTTTTACAAAAAAAATCCATATTCCAATATCATGCTATCTTGTTCCGAATGACAAGAAATGACCTAAGAATTTTCAATTTGTTCTATAACACCCACATTCCCATTTTTTCTACCTGATAAACTCTAGTAAATGTGTGATCCATGTCACTCATATATTTAGGTTCTGGAGCTAAATACAAGTCTACATGAAAGGAACAACCTTTAAAATAGAAAAAGGAAAAGGTTAAATGTCCAATTTCCCCATGTTGTACAGGTACACAAACATGTTATGCACCGTGCTCTCAGGAGCCCCACCTTGGCGCCTTACTAGTTACAAGGTTGGCTGCTTTCTTTAAGCAGAAAGTGAAGACTCTGCCTCAGACCTCACTAGGGATGAGAGGAGTTTCAGGACATGCCCTGGAGTGCAAATCGGCCAGGGTAGCAATAAGGGATCCCTGTTGCAGCTCTGCTTCAGGCCCTCTCATTCTCATCTTGCAAAGCCTCTTGATGATGAAATGGGAAGACACTGGGCACAGTATCATAGACTTTAACCAAACCCCCCACCCATCATATATACTCACTAGATGCCAGATGTATGAAGATTCATGCAAGAATGGGCCTTCCTTCCCCTGGCTGCCAGCACTGCCTTTGCTCCAACCAGAGCCACCCTTTCTCTCTGGCCCCTGAGCTACCTTTCTGTTTTCCCATGCTGCCCAGAGGCCCAGAGTGGCTGGGATGGTGCAGAAGGCCTGCATCGTTGCCATGGCAATGATACAAGCATCCCAACCTCCCGCCAGCTGCTCTGTGACTGCAAATGCTAATCAAGCCTTCATCTTCATTGGGTTAATTTGCATACTCACTCCTGATTAGCTAGTGGGCATTGCAAAGGTATGGTCAATTTGCATCTTACTCTTTTATTAGTGTATATAGGAAAGCACCTTTTATACATGTACAAAGGTTATACTCATTCTTTCTTATAGCTACATAGTACAGTGTGGATATCCCATGTTTTTGCAATCAATATATTGATGAGCATTTATGTATCTTCCAATTGCTGTGGGTGTGTATTCAGAGTAAGTCTTAAAAAGTGGAATTTCTAGGTCACAGGTAAATTCATATTTAGTTTTGGTACATATTGTCAAATTCTGTATGGTGACATTTTGAGAAATTTTTGCATCCATATTCTAAATAATATTGCATCCAAATAATATCCTCAAGTAAAATAATAAGAAACAAATAATCTTGTGCTACCTTTACTTGGTCTAAATAAAGAAGTTATACTTCTTTCCTAAATAACTTTTGGAAGTTTTGTTTCATTTCCTATACTCTGGAATGACTTGTGTGATGAAATTTGTACATTTTGCAGGAGTATAGAGAGTAATGTAACCCGCACTCCAGTCACTCATTTCTGAGCTTCAGCCATATCAACATATGGCCAATCTTGTGTACCTATATATAACCTCAGTCCTCAGAGTATTTTCTTTAGAATCTATTTTAGTCTTATTTTTTAAAAATGATTTTATTAGTTTTATTTATTTAATTATTTATACACTGAGTGGCCAGATTATTATGATCTCTGAATGCATAATAATCTGGCCACTCAGTGTATCTCCTATATAATAAAAAGTTAATATGCAAATTGTCCCCTCGACCAGGAGTTTGACCAGCAGGCAGGCCGGCCAAATGCCCATGTCCCCTCCCCCTGGCCAGGCTGGCCCGAACCCACCCATGCACAAATTCATGCACCAGGTCTCTAATATATAAACTGATATACTGAGTGTCCAGATTATTATGTGTTCAGAGATCATAATAATCTGGCTACTCAGTGTAATTTTCTTTAGCATTGAAAGTATTACCATACATATGTCCCCTTCCCCCGCCACCATTGACCCCCTCTGGTCACCCCCCTTCACCCCAGGCCTTCACCATCCTATTGTCTGTGTCCTCTGTTATACATACAGTGGTACCTCGAGATACGAGTTTAATTCGTTCCGTAACCTTGAGGCGTGGGAAACTATGAGACGCTCGAGTCACTGTAAACTGGTGGGTCGTGTGCAGCCGGCCGATCCACATGATTACTCATATCTCAACTATTACTTGTATTTCAAAGCAAAAATCTCTCGCTCGACGGCTTGTATCTCAAAAATCTCGTATGTTAGTGCACTCGTATTTTGAGGTACCACTGTATATGCATACAAGGTCTTTGCTTGATTACCTCCCATCCACCCATCCTCCCCTATCTTCCCTCTGATATTGCACACTCTGTTCCATGCTTCCATGTCTCTGGATCCACGCCATTCACCAGCTAAGATTCACTTAGATTCTACATAGGAGTGCGATTATGTGATACTTGTCCTTCTCTGACTGACTTGTTTCACTTAACATGATAGTCTCCAGGTCCCTCCATGCTGTCTCAAAGGGTAAGGATTCTTATTTATTTATTTTTTTTTACTGCTATATGGTATAAATGTACCACAGATTTTTTTCCCCATTCATCTACGGATGGGCACTTGGGCTGTTTCCATATCTAAACTACTGTAAATTGTGATGCTATGACAAAAAGTGTCCATACATTCTTTCTGATTGGTGCTTTGGGTTTGTTGGGATGTATTCCTAAAAGTGGTATCACTGGGTCAAATGGCAACTCCATATTTGATTTTTTGAGGAATCTCCATACCATTTCCATAATGGCGGCACCGGTCTGCATTCCTACCAGCAGTGTACTAGGGTTCCCTTTTCTCCACATCCTCGCCAGCACTTGTCATTTCTTGATTTGTTGATGGTAGCCATTCTAACAAGTGTGAGGTGATACCTCATTGTCATTTTTATTTGCATCTCTCAGATGATTAGTGACTTTGAGCATTTTTTCATATGCCTCTTGGACATCTGTACACCCTCTTTGGAGAAGTATCTATTTAGGTCCTTTTCCCATTTTTTAAATTGGATTGTTTGTCTTCCTTTTATTAACTTGCATGGGTTCCTTATATAGTTTGGATACTAACCCTTTATCAGATGTATTATTGCCAAATATGTTCTCCCATTCAGTGGCTTCCTTTTTGTTTGGTTGAAGGTTTCTTTTGCTGTGCAGAAGCTTTTTATTTTTATTTGCTTCCATTTGTTTATTTTCTCCTTAGTTTCCTTTGTCTTAGGAGATGTATCTGTAAACATATTGCTAAGATATGTCTGAGATTTTTGCTGCCAGTGGCTTCTTCTAGGATTTTTATGGTTTCACAACTTACACATAAGTCCTTTATCCATTTTGAGTTTATTCTTGTGTATGGTGTAAATTGGTGGCCTAGTTTCATTTTTTTTTATGTATCTAGCTTTCCCAACACCAGTTTTTGAAGAAACTGTCTTAACTCCATTGTATGCTCTTGCCTCTTTTGTCAAATATTAATTGAGCATAATGGCTTGGGTTGATTTCTGGGTTCTCTCTTCTGTTCCATTGATCTATATGCCTGCTTTTGTGCCAATGCCAGGCTAGTTTGATTATAGTGTCTTTGTAGTATAATTTGAAGTCTGCAATTGTGATTCCTCCAATTTTGTTTTTCTTTCTCAAGATTGCTGCAGATACTCAGGGTCCTTTTTATTCCATCTAAATTTTTGAAATATTTGTTCTAGCTCCATGAAATATGTCCTTGGTATTATAATAGGGATTGTACTGAATCTGTAGATTGCCTTGGGTATTGTACCAGTGTACTGGTAAATATTGTGGATATTGTAATCAAAGAAAACATGATAATTTCAAGAGAAACATCAAAAGTGCTTTATTCAAAGTAATTTACATCGTTAGCTCCACATTTCCCCATCTTTTAGGTAATTTGTGGATACAGTCCCAATAGGACTTTTCTTGTTTTAAAGCAAACTATTCAGAGAATAAATTTTCACTTGTTAGTGTGTTTTGAATTGTTGCTCAGAAAGTGCATGTGCCATTAATTGGAACAAGTGGTCATCTGAAGGAGCAAGGTCTGTTGAATACTGCGGGTGGGTTAATACTTCCCAGGCAACATCTTTTAACATGTCTTTAACTGGTTTTGAAGTGTGTGTTGGTGTATCATCATGAAGCAAAATTACTTTGCTTTGTCTGATGGAACATTCTGATCATTTCATGTTCAAAACATGGTTCATAGTGATTATTTGTTGTTGGTAGAGATCAGTGTTAATGGTTTTACCTCATTTTAGAAGCTCATAATACACCACACTTTCCTGATCCCACTAAAAGCAGAGCATTGTCTTCTTTCTGAAGTGACTTGGCCTTGCAGTCGATGTTGATGGTTGACCTGGATCAATCGATGATTTTTTGTGTTTGGGATTCTCAAAATAAATCCACTTTTCATCACCAATCACAATTCGATGCAAAAAAGACGTTCGTACTGTTGAAGCAACATTTTACTGACGACTTTTCAGTTTTCCATTTGTTTTTCATTCAGTTGATGTGGCACTCATTTTCCTTCCTTCAAAATCTTTCCCATTGCTTGTAAATGACCGGAAACCGTTTGCTGAGTGAAGTTTAATCTTTCGCAAATTGTTTTTGAGTGTGACAAGCATCTTCATCCAATAATGCTTGTAAATTGTTGGTCTTCAACTTTTTCTGTTGACCTGGACGTTCTTTGTCTTTCACACTGAAATCACTTTTAAAGCATTTAAACCAGCTTTCCCAAATATCTTGAGATGGAGCATGCTCACCACAAGCTTCCCAAATTATTCAGCAGCCCTTCTCTTAAAAAAAGTAATGAATTAAAACTTTCCACAAATGCTCTTTTTTTGGCACAAAATTCGACCTTCCTAAGTGTAAAAATATCTATGATGTTAACACCTTCAGCAAATTTGACATATGAAGTTTTGATGCTTGTTGACAATCAATAAAATAACACACATATCAAATTACATTTATATCAGCATATGTGTAACTCCATCTATTGAAAAAAATCCGCATTATTAATACCTACACTTGGTAGATATTATAATAGTGTTAATTCACAGTATATTCTTCTACTTGTTTTCATCTTCCTCTTTCTCTTTTTTCAATGTCCTATAGTTTTTGTAATACAGATTTTTTTTCCCTCCTTGGTTAAGTTTATTAATAAGTATCTTAATTTTTTTTGCAATGATAAATGGGATTGTTTATTTAGTTTCTCTTTCTGACAATTCATTATTGGTGTCTAAAAAAAGCCATCAATTTTTGGGTGTTGATTTTGTATCCTGCTATATTGTCAAATTCATTTATTAAATCTAGTAGTTTTTTTTGGTAGAGTTTTTAGAGTTTTCTAAGTACACTATAATGTCTGCAAATAATGAAAGTTTTATGTCCTCCTTTCCAAAGTGCATGCCTTCTATTTCTTCTTCTTGACTGATCCCTGTGGCTAAGACTTCCAGTACTATGATGAATAAGAGTGGTGAAAACAGACATCCCTGTCTTGTTCCTGTTCTTAGGGGAAATGGTTTTAGTTTTTGCCCATTGGGCATGATGCTGGCTGTGGGTTTGTCATATTTTATTATGCTGAGGTCTGATCCCTCTATTCCTACTTTGCTGAGGGTTTTTAATCAAGAAAGGGTGTTGGGTTGTGTCAAATGTTTTGTTCTGCATCACTTGATTTGACTATGTGATTTTAATCTCTCAGTTTGCTTATGTGATGTATCATGTTTATTGATTTGTGAATAATGTATCAGTCTTAAATCCTTGGGAAAAAAATCCCACTTGATTGTGGTGTATGATATATTGCTGGATTCAATTGATAAGATTTTCTTGAGGAATTTAGCATCTATCTTCATCAACGATATTGGCTTATAATTCTCTTTCTCTGTAGAGTCTTTATCTGGTTTTGCAATTAGGATAATGCTGGCCTCATAGAAAGAGTTTGGAAGTGTTCCATCCTCTTGGATTTTTAAAAATAGTTCAAGGAGTATTGGTGTTAGTTCTTCTTTGAATGTTTGGTAAAACTCCCCTCTGAAGCTGTCCAGGCCTGAGCTTCTGTTTGCTAAGAGTTTTTATTATTATTATTATTATTATTATTATTATTGCCTATATTTCATCAGTTGTTATTAGCCTATTCATGTTTTCTAATTCCTCCTGAGTCAGTTTTGGAAGATTGTATTTTTCTAAAAATTTACACATTTTATCTACATTGTCCAGATTGTTGGCATGCAGTTGTTTATAGCTTTTTCTTACAATCCTTTATATTTCTGTGATGTCAGTGGTTACTTCTCCACTTTCATTTCTGATTTTCTTTACTTGCATCCTCTCTCTTTGTTTCTTGATGTTAATCAATTTTGCTTATCATTTTAAAAGAATCGGCTCTTGGTTTCATTGATTTATTTGTATTTTTTAAAAAGTCTCTATGTTATTTATTCTGTTCTCTTTATTATTTCCTTCCTTCCACTTACTCTGGGCTTTTCTTTAATTTTTTTTAAAAAAACATTTCATTGTTTTTTTACAAAGATGAAGGGAGAGGGATAGAGAGTTAGAAACATCAATGAGAGAGAAACATCAATCAGCTGCCTCCTGCATGTCCCCTAATGGGGATGTGCCCGCAACTAAGGTACATGCCCTTGACCAGAATCGAACCTGGGACCTTTCAGTCTGCAGGCCGACACTCTATCCACTGAGCAACACAGTCAGGGATGGGCTTTTCTTATTGTTCTCTTTTTAGCTCTTTAAGTTGTCAGGTTAAATAGTTTAATATTGGTTTTTCTTTTTTTTTTATTGTGTTACATGTATACATATCTCCCCATTGCCCCCCTCCCTTCCAGGCATACCCCAACTCCCCAGTGTCTATGTTCATTGGTTATGCTTATATGCATGGATACAAGTTCTTTGACTGATCTCTTATCTACCCAACCTCTCCTTAACCTTCCTGCTATAATTTGACAGTCTGTTTCATGCTTTACTGCCTCTGTATCTATCCTTTTGGTCATCAGTTTACAATGTTCTTTATTATCCACAAATGAGTGAGATCATGTGGTGCTTCTCCTTCATTGACTGGCTTATTTCACTAAGCATAAGGCTCTCCAGTTTGATCCAGGTTGCTGCAAATGATAAGAATTCCTTCTTTTTAATGGCAGCATAGAATTTCCTTGTGTAGATGTACCACAGTTTTCTGATCCACTTGTCCTTTGTTGATTTGTTGATGATAGCCATTCTGACAGGTGTGAGAGGGTATTGCACTGCATTTTGATTTGCATCTCTCGGATAATTAGTGACTATGAGTATGTTTTCATGTGTCTCTTAGCCTTCCTTCTGTCTTCTTCTTTTTTAAAAATATATTTTATTGATTTTTTAGAGAGGAAGGGAGAGGGATAGAGAGTTAGAAACATCGATGAGAGAGAGACATTGATCAGCCGCCTCCTGCACGCCTCCTACTGGGAATGTGCCAGCAACCAAGGTATATGCCCTGGCCAGAATCAAACCTGGGACCTTTCAGTTCCAAGGCTGACACTCTATCCACACAGCCAAACTGGTTTCGGCCCTTCTGTCTTATTGTGACAGAAGGACCTTATTTAGGTCCATTGCCCTCCCCCCTTTTTTTTTATTGGATCATCGATCTTCCTTTTATTAAATTGTATGAGTTCCCTATAAATGTTGGAGATTAAACACTTACCAGAGATAACATTGGCAAGTATGTTCTCCCATACAGTGATCTTTCTTGTTTTTTGGTTGATGGTTTCTTTTGCTGTGCAGAAGCTTTTTATTTTGACATAGACCCATTTGTTTATTTTCTCCTTAGTTTACATTGCCTCTTAGGAGATGTATTGTTAAATATATCGCTACAACAAATGTTTGTCTTTTTGCTGCCTATGGCTTCTTCTAAGATTTTTATTGTTTCCCATCTTGTGATTAAGTACTTTATCCATTTTGAGTTTATTTTTGCATATGTTGTAAGTTAGTGTCTAGTTTCATTTTTTTGCATGTATCTGTCTAATTTTCACACCATTTATTGAAGAGACTGTTTTGACTCATTGTGTAATCTTGCCTCCTTTGTCAAATATTAATTGAGCATACTGGCTTGTGTCAATCTCTGGATTCTATGTTCTGTTTTACTGGTTTATATGTCTGTTCTTGTGCCAGTACCAGACAGTTTTGAGAACAGTGGCTTTGTAGTACAGCTTGATATCTGGTATTGTGATCCCTCCAACGTTGTTCTTCTTTCTCAGGATTGCTGCAGCTATTTGGGGTCTTTTTTATTTCAGATGAATTTTGGGAGAATTTGTTCTAAGTCTTTGAAGTATGCCATTGGTATTTTAATGGGGATTGCATTGAATTTATAGCTTTCTTTGGGTAGTATCTACATTTAAAAAATATATATTTTATTGATTTTTTACAGAGAGGAAGGGAGAGGGACAGAGAGTTAGAAACATCGATAAGAGAGAAACATCGACCAGCTGTCTCCTGCACCCTCTCTACTGAGTATGTGCCCACAAGCAAGGTACATGCCCTTGATCAAAATCGAACCTGGGATGCTTGAGTCCACAGACTGATGCTCTATCCACTGAGCCAAACCAGTCAAGGCAGTATAGACATTTTCATGATGTTGATTCTACCAATCTACGAAAGTGGTATATTCTTCCATTTGTTCATGTCTTCCTCTATCTCTTTTTTAATTGTCCTGAATTTTTTTTAATACAGGTTCCTTTGTCTCCTTTTTTTTTAAGTTTATTCCTAGCTATCTTAATTTTTTGTTGCAATGGAAAGCAACAAAAAATTGAGTTCATTATTGTATAGACTTCTGGTTTTTAATTTTGTATCCTGCTACATTATTGAATTCATTTATTAAGTCTAGTAGTTTTTTTATGGAGTCTTTGGGTTTTTCTATGTATAATATCATGTGATCTGCAAATAAGGATACTTTTACTTCTTTTCCAATTTGGATGCTTTTTATTTCTTCTTCTTTTCTGATTGCAATGGCTAGTACTTCCAGTACTATATGGAACATGGGTAGTGAGAGGGAGCATTCCTATCTTGTTCCTGTTCTTAGTGGAAATGGTTTTAGCTTTTGCCCATTAAATATGATGTTGACTGGGTTTGTCATATAGGCTTTTTTTATGTTGAGTTATGATCCTTCTATTCCCACCTTGCTAAGAGTTTTTATCAAGAAAGGGTGATGGATTTTTTCAAATGCTTTTTCTGCATCAATGGATATGATTACATGGTTTTTATTTCTCAATTTTTATATGGTGTATCACACTTATTGATTGATTTGCGGATAGTGTACCATCCTTGCATCCCCAGAATAAATCCCACTTGGTCTTGGTATATGATTTTTCTAATCTATTGCTGGATCCAACTTGCTAGAATTTTGTTGAGGATTTTGGCGTCTATGTTTATGAGGGATATTTTCCTGTAATTCTCTTTATCTGGTTTTTGGATTATGGTAATGCTGGTTTCATAAAAAGAACTTGGAAGTGCTCCTGTCCCTTGAATTTTTTTGAATCGTCTGAGGAGTATAGGTTTTATTTCTTCTTTGAATGTTTGATAAAACTTTCCTGTGAAGCCTTCTGGTCCGGGACTTTTGTTTGTTGGAGGATTTTTGATTACTGCTTCAATTTCCTCCATAGTTATTGGCCTATTCAAATTTTTTGATTCCTACTGGCTGAGTTTTGGAAGGGCGGTTTTTTGTTGTTGTTGTTGTTGTTGTTGTTTTTTAATATGTCCATTTCTTCTAGGTTGACCAGATTTTTGGAGTAAAGCTGCTCATAATATTTTGTTATGATTCTTCATATTTCTGTGAGGTCTGTTGTTATTTCACCTCTTTCTTTTCTGATTTTGTTTATTTGGGTCATCTCTCTGCTTCTTGGTGAGCCTGGCTAGTGGTTTAACAATTTGTTTATCCTTTCAAAGAACTAGCTCTTGGTTTCATTGATCTCTTTTTGCCATATTTTTTTAATCTTTATGTCATTATTTCCACTCTGATCTTTATTATTTCTTTCCTTCTGCTCACTCTGGGCTTTTGTTGTGTCTCTCTAATTCTTCAAGTTGCATAGTTTGATGGTTTATTATCAGTGTTTCTTGGTTTGTTTGTTTGTTTGTTTTTTTAGGTAGGCCTGTAATGTTATGAAGTTCCATCTCAGGATTCCTTTCACTGTACTGTATCCCAAAGATTTTGGATTATTGTGTTTTCATTGTTGTTTCTAGGTTGTGTTTATTTTTTCTTTCATCTCTTTGGTAACCCACTCATTGTTTAATAGTGTGTTATTCAGCCTCCAAGTGTTTGTATTTTTGTGATTGTTTTTCTAATTTTATGCCATTTTGATCTGAAATAAATTTCTTATCTTGGCTTCATTGATCTCTTCTCCTGGAGAATTCTCTTATTCTTTCATTTGGAGGTTGTTCTTTTTCTTCTCATTTGGCTGCCTGTTTGGGTTTGTGACTTAGTATTGGGTAGATCCTCTATGCTTCTTAATTTGTAGTGCAGGACCACGTCAAACTCTGTTTCTAATTAGATCAGACAAAGACTCAAAGCCTCCAGAAACTGAATCTGCCAAAAGACTGATAGGACTCCTCTTGAAGTGCCCCCAGGTAATTATACTCAGGTGTGGTTAGAGTTTTTTTCTGCAGGTTGGAGCAGTTTCTTCTGCCTGGAGGCTGTTATTTTTAGTATTTTAAGTGGCCTAAGGGCAATGTGTTTACCATTAGGGTGAGTCAACTGCCTTCCCCCCAGGCAAGGCAAATTTCTGTGTGGGTAAGATGTCCTCCACTTCATAAGGGAATTACTCAGCACAGGAAACTGACTTGTCTGCCTTCTGAGCTCTAACCCCTAAGTCCCCAATTCTGGCTTCTGCTCACACAGCTTTAGTCCACTCTGCCCTCTCTCTGGCAGAGCACAAGGTGGGCAGCTTCACAGGAAATTTTGTGCATTGGCCTTTTTTTTCTTTTTTGCCCTGCCACTTCTCTCTCTCTCTCTCTCTCTCTCTCTCTCTCTCTCTCTCTCTCTCTCTGTGTGTGTGTGTGTGTGTGTGTGTGTGTGTGTGTGTGTGTGTGTGAGTGTGTCTGGTGTTGGTGCTTTTCTCTCTGCTTTTTTAAAAATATATTTTATTGATTTTTTACAGAGAGGAAGGGAGAGGGAGAGAAAGTCAGAAACATCGATGAGAGAGAGACATCGATCAGCTGCCTCCTGCATGACCCCCACTGGAGTTGTTCCCACAAGGAAGGTACATGACCCCGACCAGAATCGAACCCGGGCCTTTTCAATCCACAGGCCAATGTTCTATCCACTGAGCCAAACCAGTCTCGGCTTCTCTCTGCTTTTAAATAAATCTTTATTGTTCATATTATTACAGTTGTTCCTCTTTTTCCCCTCCTGTAGCTCCCCTCATCTGGTTCCCACCCTAACCGTCCCCATACCCTTAACACCCCCCCCCACTGTACTCATCCATAGGTATATGATTTTTGTCAAGTCTCTTCTTGAACCCCCACACCCATTTCCCCCAAGGATTGTCAGTCCACTCTCTTTCTGTGCCCCTGATTCTATTATATTCACCAGTTTATTCTGTTCATCTGATTTTTTATTCACTTGATTTTTAGATTCACTTGTTGATAGATACGTATTTGTTGTTCATAATTTTTATCTTTACCTTTTTCTTCTTCTTCCTATTTTTACAGACTACTTTTAAGCATTTCATATAATACTCGTTTGGCAGTGATGAACTCCTTTAGCTTTTTCTTATCTGTTAAGCTCTTTATTTGACCTTCAATTCTGAATGATAGCTTTGCTGGGTAGAGTAATCTTGGTTGTAGGTTCTTGCTATTCATCATTTTGAATATTTCCTGCCACTCCCATCTGGCCTGAATAGTTTCTGTTGAGAAATCACCTGACAATCATATGGGTGCTCCTGTGTAGGTAACTGTTTTTCTCTTACTGATTTTAATATTCTCTCTTGTCCTTTGCTCTTGGCATTTTAATTATGATGTCTCTTGGTATGGTCCTCTTTGGATTCCTTTTGTTTGGGGTTCTCTTCATTTCCTGGACTTGTAAGTCTATTTCTTTCACCAGGTGGGGGAAGTTTTCTGCCATTATTTCTTCAAATGGGTTTTCAGTATCTTTCTCTCTCTCCTCTGGAACCCCAATAATTTGGATGCTGATACACTTGAAGTTGTCCCAAAGGCTCCTTACACTATCTTCATATTTTTGGATTATTTTTTCTTTTCCGGTTGGGTTTTTTTTGCTTCTTTGTATTTCAAATCTTTGACTTGATTCTTGTGATCCTCTAGTCTGCTGTTGGATCTCTATTATTAGTTTTTATTTCAGTCAGTGTATACTTAATTTCTAGTTGGTCCTTTTTCATATCCTTGAAGTTCTTACTAAATTTATCAGCCTTTTCTAGAAAATTCTTGAAAAACCTTATAACCATGGTTTTTAACTCTATATTCTGTAGATTGCTTTCCTCCATTTTTTTAATTTGTGACCTGTTCCTTTGTCTCTGCATTTTGGCTGCTTCCCTGAGTTGATAGAGTGTCTTTTTGTGATAGGTGTGCTATAGGGCCCAGTGGCTCAGTCTTGCCAGTTACCTGAGGTGGACACTCTTGGTGAACCCCTTTGTGGGCTGTGTGCACAGTCTTATTGTACTTAAGCCTTGATTGTTATTGGGATCACTGGGAGGAATGGACTGCAGGCCATTTGTCTGTGAGGATCAGCTGTGTCTACAATGGGAGAACTTATGAGCTGGAGACACCCTTATGAGACAAGACTTGCTTCAGTGAGGCTTTGGTGCTCACTAAGTCTGCCCCCCTGAGTGTTTCCCTTATGGATCTGAGGAGCTGTAATCTGAATATTCCTACTTTGACTAATGGGTACACTGGCCCCGGGATCTCCAAGGAGGTGCTAATTTAGCCTTTATCTGAGGCCACCCAGCAGGAGTTACAGAGATATCTGCAGATGCCTCTTATTTTTTGGGTTTTGGAGGTGCCCAGATGAGGCCCAGCTGTGAAGCAATGCAAGCTGCTGTGGGGCCTTAGGCCTTCTTTTTGGATGTTCTGGGCCTCTCTGACTCAGCTGCAGTTTGATAGGTATGTTTAGATTTCAAAGGACCTGGCCATTCATATGCAAAAGCCTCTGTGCACAGCTTGGATGGGGTGGAGTCTCAGGGCAGAGCAAACAGCAATGGCTTCCTATCAGCCCTTCCCTAAGAAGCCCCCAGTCTCAGTGTCCTATGGTAATTGCTGCAAGCACCTCAGCAAGAAAGCTGCCCTTGAGTTCTGCCCACTTCCAGACAGTCCAATTTCTCCCTGAATGAGTCTGGGTCCCCATAGTCTTGCCCGGAACTGGAGGTCAGACCAGTTGGGGGGTAGTGTCTCCCTCAGCTTAAAAAAGACAGACACATATTTAGTTTCCCTCCATCTCAATGCATGCCTCCATACCTCTGCCTTCTGCACCTTCTCTGAGTCTTAGTGTGCTTTTCTCTTTTATTCTAGTTGTAGAATTTCCACTGAGCCAGTCTTACTGTGGTTTTGGATGATGTCCATTTTGTCTTTTAGTTGTAATTTTGAAACTGTTGTGTGAGGCGGCAAACTCAGATGTTTACCTATGCTGCCATCTTGGTTTCTCCTGTACATTGGCCCTTTAAGAGGGTGTCTGAATTTCCAGCCATCATTCTCTGGCATATAGCAACTGTGCTGCTTTTCACAGCCAGATGTTATGTGGGTACCCTTCTCAGTTTGGTGGTCTCTGCTTGGGGGGAGGGGGTAGCTTGGGTATTTGATCACAGAGTTCTCAGTGGAACCCCCCCCCCCCCCCGCACACACACAGCTCTCTAGAACTTAACTTGCTGTCTGTGACTACCCAGCCAGTCCTTTCCTGCTTCCACCCCTTCTACCAGTTTCTATGCGGCCTCCACTTTCAGTCCTCAGATATCAAGGTTCTCTCAAATAAGTCTTCCATTGGTTATTCAGGAAGTTTTCCTGCATTTTAGAAATAATCCAAGTTTGTTCCTGGGAGCAGGTCTGTGCAGGATCCACTCACTCTGCCACCATTTTTAAATCTCCCCCCCCCAGAGTATTTTGAGACAATCATCCAAAACAAAAGCTACCTTATTGTGTAACTTTAAATGGTGAAGGTCTTAATTACAGACATAATCACCATACCCCAGGGACACTGGTTGGCAGAATTACAAGATGACCTACCTGATTTCTGACCTACCTGATTTGTGTACACACATTTGCCACCGATTAATATATCAAACACTCATCTAGTGCTGCTCTGAGGGATTTTCCAAGTGTAATTCAGGTCCTAAATAATTTGTTCTGAAAAGAGAGAGATTATCCCCCATGGGTCAAACCTCATCGGGGGAATCCTTACATGGGATGGGCGTTTCCTGGTGAGAGAAATTTAAAGAGCGAGAGGGAGGTTCTCCTTGGCTGGCTGTGAAGATGGAGGGAGCCACATAGCACACCAAGGGATTGATAGCAACGTGAGAATGATCTCTAGCCAACAGCTAGCAAGAAAACGGGCACCTCAATCTTTCAATTTCTGGAACTGCATTCTGCGTGGCATTGGAAGGAGGGCCTGAGCTCTGTGTGAGAATACAGCTACCTGATACATTGTTGGCAGCTTTGTGAGATTTCTGACCTTGGCACCCAGCTACTCCATGCTCAGACTTCTGACCTATAGAACTTTGAGATACTAAGTGTTTTTATTCTAAAGTTGTTCAATTTGTGATAGTTTTTTTTTATATAAATGAATATACATACTGAAAAGTTTTTATCTACAGCTTATGTCTTTTTGTTGTTGTTTTGTTCAATTAGTCATTTAAGACCTACTCTTTTGGCTACTTTCATTTATCTAATACAGTATTATCAACTATTAATGTTCACTCTATACGTTACATTCCCCGGGTTTACTTATTTTATAACTGAAAGTTTGTATCCTTTGGCCACCTTCACTCATTTTGTGCACCTTGCCTCTGGTAAGCATTAGTCTATTCTGTGTATGTGTGCATTCATTTTCATATATATATATATTTCTTTTAAAGTTTCCACATGTGATACCATACAGCATGTCTTTCTCCATGAGTTGAAAACTTTATGTGACAAGACCACTGCTTGAAAATGGCCACTTCATTTAGCATAATGCCCTTTTTCAGGTTAGTGGTTTTATTTTCTTTAGATAATTACCCAGTAATGTAATTGCTAATAATACTGCCATTTTATTTTTAATACTTTAAAGAAATTTTAGCTGAGGCCGGTTTGGCTCAGCGGATAGAGCGTCGGCCTGCAGACTGAGGGGTCCCAGGTTCAATTCTGGTCAAGGGCATGTATCCTGGTTGCGGGCACATCCCCAGTAGGGGATATGCAGGAGGCGGCTGATCGATGTCTCTCTCTCATCCATGTTTCTAACTCTCTATCCCTCTCCCTTCCTCTCTGTAAAAAAATCAAATACATTTTTAAAAAAAGAAATTTTATACTGTCTTCCATAGTGGCTGTGCTAATTTATATTCCACAAAACTTATCCACTGTTTAGTAATCTAAGGACAATCAGGTATTTAACTTTTATATTTAAGAAAAGAGAGACTGAATCGAATAAGGCAAACCCATAACTTTTTCCTCCTATGTTCTGATCTCCCTATTTTCGTATGGGTTTTGTTTTCCTATTACCAAATGTATCCTCATTCTAATGCCATGCAGTCTTGTTGAGCATTATAAAAGTGATTTAAGGATTTTCAATGTATATTTCAAGAAACAAAATGCTTACTCCTGAATCTGATACACAACAATAAATGTGATCCATGCCATTCATACACTTATATTCTGAATCTAAATACCTTCTTTTGAAACATCACTTGAAAATTACCTCAAAAAATAGTTCAACAAGGTATTTGTATACATCAGGAATACTGGTGAATAGGCATTTCCTACCACAATGTGAAGAATCCATCTCAGATCTCTCTCAGGGTGAAAGAAATCAGATGTAGCCCTGTATCACCCAATGAGTGTCCAATGGTACTAAATTCTGCTTGCAATGAAATGTATGTAATATTAAAGGCCCGGTGCATGAAATCATGCATAGGTAGGGTCAGTCAGCCTGCCCTGATGGGGACTCATCATGCCTGGTGGCAGGGGGCAGGGGGCAGGGGACATGGGAAATTGGCTGGTCATGCCCCTGATTGGGGTGAAGGTGGGGCCAATTGGGGGCTGGGCTGGCCAGGGGGAGAGGCCAGGGGGACTAAATTCTGCTTAGCAATGAAATTGATATAATATGCTATCTTCATCTGCTCTTTACCCGCCTCCCCCCTATTAGCTTGTTCCTTAGGAACTGGAGAGTGTCTCACCTCTTTTATATTGGCAGCTTCTCCTACAATCTGTAACTGCATGGGCAAGGGCAGCGTCTTCCTTGCCTAAACATTCCCCACGCGGGCATGAAGACTTCCAAAGAGCTCATGTTCAATTAATGATTGTGTAAAATAAAAGCCATGAATGAAGAGGTATGATTCACTAAGATTTATATTCTCAAACTTTATTGAAAAAAAAACAAACAAGCAAATCCAGGTTATATATCTTAGATACTTACAAATCAAAGCACAAAACATAGTAAGGAAAACAGAAAGTGTTTCACAGATAAAACACATTTTCTTTATTCCTTGGTTGACAGATACACACTTAGTTTGCTTCCATGTCTCAGCTGAAACAGGTAATGCTTTACACAGGATAGGGGACATAGTCAATAACATT
>PVJN01022245.1:0-33546 GCA_004026805.1 Lasiurus borealis | reverse complement strand
AAGGGAGTGGACTGATAATTCTCAGGGGGAAAGGGGTGAGGGGTGTACAGGGAGAGACTGGACAAAAATTATACACCTATGGATGAGATCAATGGGAGGGAGCTAAGGGCAGAGGGAGGGGTGGGAGCTGGGTGGAGGGGTGCTATGAAGGGGAAAAAAGAGAAGCAAATGTAATAATCTGAATAATAAAGATTTAATTTAAAAAAAAGAAAAAAAAAGTAAGAAAAGAAATGCTACAGAAGTGTATTTAAAGCAAATCTATAGTCGTATGAAAAGCAAGTCCATCCAGACATTATATAATTTTGTCTGTATTTACTTGAGTGTGTAACACCAATGGGTAAAAGGGTAAGGATGGGCTTACACATTCACACACACACACACACACACACACACACTCACACACACATTATTATAAACAACAAAAATCTACAATGATGCCTTAATATCATACCCATCTCACGGACCTTTTCTCAGATTGTCTCAATTTTCTTCTTGAGTTCATTACTAACACTTTGATATATACTCTGCGGTCTTTGCCATTCCTTCTCCCGCTGTAATGATCTGTAACACTGGATACTGTAAAGTACACATTGCTTTTCTCTTATCTTGGTATGTTATATGGATGGATCTTTGTTTAAATGATCATGACATTTCACGGTAGAAATGTCATACTGTATTGATCATTTTCATAATGATGGACTTTTGGGTTGTTTATAGTTTTTTATTATACAGTAAACATCTGTTTCCCAAGGATGGGGTTCTAGGTATGGATTTACTGGAGCAAAAAAGGTACTTCATCTTTCTTTCTTCCCCTCTCCTAAGGAACAACATCCTATAGATATCCTCTTATGTGTAACTGTCTTATAGCTAAAAATCTCATCCACACAAATTAATTCCTTCTTTACCTTGGAGTACCTTTGCATCTCATTTATCTTGGCATGTCCCCATTTTTAAAAAAATAGAAAATTTTATTGAGACAATTGCAGTTTTACATGTGAAACACTACATAGAGATCCCTTGTATACTTTGCTGGGTTTCTTTCCCCCAATGCTACAGATAGCAAAACTATCATATGATATCACCACCAGGGTAGTGACATTATTCACTAACCTTATCAGGTTTCCCCACTTTTACTTGTTCTTGTGTGTTATGTGTGTGTATTGCTTTATGCGATTTTATTGCCTGTGTGGGTTGGTATATCCACCACCGCAGTCAAAATATTGAACAGTTTCAACACCACAAGGAACCATTGTATTGCCTTATTATATTCACACACCCGTCTTCACATTTTAAAAGGACTCTTGATATTTCGATTTACTTTCTGGCCAGGTATTACCAGAATTGAGTATCATTCTAAAAATGTAAATATTACTAGATGAACAATATCCTCACTGTCCTAGTCCTATGTTAAAGTCTTTTAACATATGTATTATCAAATTAGCTCTCAAAGAGGATTGAAAATACTCTTCTGGAGAATATGGGGCAGACGTTTTTGTGTGTTTCTCTGGTTGTACAATACCTCAAAACATTATTTTCATCAAAAATCACATCACCGAAGCTACCAAATGTAATAAGCACACAGACTTCTGACTTTAACAAAGCCGTGCTAACTTCATAGAAGCTCTGCTCGTGGGGTTGAGGCAACAGTATTTTTGCTTAGAGGGGATTTCTGGCTCAGGGCAGACTAAAAGGCTTTTGCTAAACTTATTTCTTAAAGAAATTTGTTCTAAATCAAAGGATATTTACATTTTTCCTAAGCCCAGTTTAGGGAAAATGTATTTTCTTCATTGGAGATAATCACTGGCGGGAGGGACTCTCTCAGTCTCTCTCGGAGAAATTAGTTTGTTACTAGTCAGGGTGATCCCATTCCCTGTGGCACACTGGCTCCTTTTGTGGGGTTGGAATTCTTACTGGTTTCCAGTGAATCAGTGGGGATCTACTTTTCCTTATAAGCTATCATTCTGCTAAAGTCAGAGCATTGCTGAACTTGGAATTGATTGTAGACAACAATATAGAGATGAACTTGGAATAGAGGTGATGTAAACAATAGTGTTGAGGGGTGAAGTGATGATGGATGACAGGTAGGATTAGAAGAGGCTGTCCTCTGACAAATACAGCCTGAGGAGGTTATTGGGCCAAAAGAGGCAATATCTGATAAATCATCCACAGTTAGCCTGGAGAAATTAATATGTAAGATGCATAGAAAATACAATTTAATTTAGCCATGTAGTCATGCACATTTTAGATCTAGAAGTCATAAGTGAAGAAGATCAGATTCGGAAAGACCCTATATATATTTGCCATTTTAAACAGTGATAAATGCATATTACCTTTACCCCCAAAATTCTACTTTTGAGGATTTATCCTCTACATGTATTTTTATATGTGTGAAAGGGACATTTGTGCACAAGGTTTTTCACTGCAGCATTGTCTGTAATGAGAAAGCTCTCATTTATAAGTCAGCTCTAAACCCAAAGTAGGTGCATTGACCACATGTGATTTGGGTTGTGATTTTTAGAGCTCTACCCGGTTCTGAGCCACTGTTCATGTTGATCTCTTGGGCTAACACCGAGCAGAGTTCTGAGGTTGGGCAGGGCACTTGGTTGGCTCTTGTTGAGAACACCTCAAGGGCTTAGGTAGCATCTCATTCTAAGAGGAGTCTGTGGGCTAGGAGTCATGGAATTCCTGATTCTCTTAAACGTTAGCGGTTAGAATAGGAGAGCTTGGGGGAATTTGTTATTTGATAAAGTATGTAAGCAGATGATGTGAGGGATGCAGAACTGTTCTCCTCCCCGCTTTCCTCTTACTCTTTTCCCTTAGAATTGAACACCAAAAGCCCAAACTCTATCTTACAGAAAAGCCACATGAGATATTATGACTCAGAAGGGAGGTTCAGGATTGAGTTCCTGTCATTCTGAACAGACTGTTTATTTTTAAAGCATTTCCATAATTTGTTTTATAGATGTGTAATTGCTCTGATAATCTGCAGTGTACTGAGTTTGGGGAAGATCATTATTGAAGACCTAGAACTTCTGGTAAGTATTGCGACACAGAGTCCCTCTTAGCTTGTAAGCACATGAAACAAAATGAAGTATAAATTTGAAGTAAATCCATGGAACACTATTTACCTCTGACAAACTTTTGTTGTTGTTGTTAATCCTCACTCCAGATATTTTCCCACTGATTCTTAGAGAGAGTGGAAGCAAGGGGAGAGGCGGAGAAACATCAAAGTGAAAAAGACACATTGATTGTTTGCCTCCCCTACGTGCCCTGATCAGGGCCTGGGATCTAGTTTGCAACTGAGGTATGTGTCCTTGAGCAGAATTGAACCCAGAACTGGAATCGAACCCGGGACGCTTCAGCACACAGGCCGATGCTCTATCCACTGAGCCAAACCTGCTAGGGCCGTCTCTGACAAATATTTACATTGTCATCTTCTTAACACTGATTACTGAGTTAACTAAAAATTGTGAGATAACCTCTGTTTTGGGAGGCATGAGTATGAGTTCAGTTCTCACCTGTCATGACAATTTGGATAACAGCTAAATTGATCAATCAAGAAGAGCAATTAAGCACAGTTTTTAGTTAAGTAACTGGTTAGCTAAATGACTTAAAGGAGTTGTCTCCTTAAGTGGGGAGGTGGAGGAGGACACTTGCTTAAATTAAAAGCTTTCTGTCACAATTTGACTTTTGAAAAATTATGTGCCTGTACATACTTTGTTAAAAGTTAAAAATATATCTATACTTTTACCTACATATATGGGGCCAAGAAAATAAAGATAAGCATAGTATCTGTAATGAGTATTTGAAATATCCTTGAATGCTACAACTAAAGTAATTCTGGGGACAAATAAAAGGATAAAAGTGAAATACGTGAATTCTTGGATAAAATAAAAGAATCGTTGCTTTGACCTAACCTTATTTGGCCTGAATTTTTGCATTTTATTATTTGTAACTTAGAGGTCTTCTAAAATATATTTTTATTGATTTCAGAGAGGAAGGAGAGGGGAAGAGAAATAGAAACATCAATGATGAGAGAGCATCATTGATTGGCTTGCCTCCTGCACGCCCCATACTGGGGATTGAGTCTGCAACCTGGCCATGTGCCCTGACGGGAAATTGAACCATGGCCTCCTGATTCATAGATCAATGCTCTACCACTGAGCCACACTGGCTGGGCCAGGGGCCTTCTAGAGTTCTAGATCATGGGTTGGCAAGTGTTTTCTACAAAGGGCTAATGGTAAATATTTTAGGCTTGTCTGGTCACACAGTTGCTATTGCAACTACAATTGATCCTTGAACAAACCCAAGGTTAGGGATGTCAACCCTGAGATGTTGAAAATTTGTGTATAACTTTTAATTCCTCTAAAACTTAACTAGAGTTGTCCCTGGGCATCTATGGGAAATTGGGTCCAGGAACCCTTGAATACCAAAATCCGAAGATATTCAAGTCTCTTATATAAAATGGCCTAGAAGCATGAATGTAGCCAGCCCTCTGTGTCTGTGGATTCCCAACTGCAGAATGAAAATCCATAGTTGGTTTTCAATCCATAGTTGGTTAAATCCATGAATGGGGTACGAAGGGCCAACCATATTTATTTTTTAAAAAGTCACATATAAATGGATCCATGCAGTCCAAACCCATGTATTCAAGGGTCAACTGTACTCACCTCTGCCATTGTAGTGTGAATGTTGCCATAGACAATATGTAAATGAATGTGTGGCTGTGATCCAATGCAGTATAACTATGGACACAGATCCTGCCATTTGAATCTCATATCATTTTTGTGTCATGAAATACTTTTTTTCAATCATTACAAAATGTAAATACCATTCTTAGCAGATGCAGGGTTGGTCACCTGGCAAATGCAGGCTTAGTTTTGGCGGACTGGCAGAGGAGGCGAGGCTGTGGACACTTCAGGATAATATCCTATCACATCCTCTGAAAGGTACCTGGGGGTGAGAGGGTAGTAATGATGGGTGGGACCTATGCCTAAAATGGGACCCTTTCAACAAACATTCAAGGAAAGCATGGGCGTGAGAGTTCTGAGGCAATGATGAAAAGGTGTTGCGAGACTCTGGGATACAGAGAAAGTAATCCAATGGAGATGCCACGTGCTGGGTTCCTCAGCAAATGCATGGGTCTGTGCATCTCCCACTCATGACTTAGACCTGGACTAAACCACTGTACGTGCTCCTAGATTCTTTTCTATCAGCCTCAGAGTCCAAACTGCTAGGTGAAGCTTTTCCCTTCTACATAGGTGTCTGTCTGATTGGCTTATTGGCTAACCTCCCTTCTGAAGTAAGCTTCAGCTTTGAGGAGGATCGTTCTGGCAACCTGGCTTACCTTCTTCTTGAGCTAGGGTGTTTAGTGGCCAAGGAAGGAAAAATATTCAGGATATCACCTGTGGCGAATCAGGGCCCTGCCCCAGAAGGAGGTGTATCTGGGTTCTCTGGAGGGCATGCAGCGTTCATGGAGGTCCATGGAGGAAACTTGCATTGAATCATCGCAGCTCTGTTTCATCCAGACTTCATGGAAAATCATGATGGAGTTGGAATCATTCAGCCTATATTTCTCTGACCTTGTCTATGTGAAAGAAATATTCAAGATTACATCATCGATGGCTACCTTCCTGGGATAGATGAGGAAATGAAAATAAGGCCAACAAATTCTGTAGGTAAACGAATAAAGCACTTTTATCCAGTCTTGTAATTTAGGATTAAAATGTTCTACTCTCACACAACACCTGCCATGTCTCATCAAGACTATAAATTATAATTATAAAATTCACCTCCGTCATGACTAAGCTGTTGCTCCTTCTATCCAGGACAAGATGCACACAGATCACAAGTTCCTATTCCACACAGTAGGTGGGCGAGAGCAGGGACTAGCTCCTGGTCGTTTTCAGCAGGTAATCCATCAGGCATCTTACCGCGCTTGTGGCGGAGGTGATAATAGCTTAGCGGGGAGGCCTGCTGTCCTCCATGTGCACACAGAGTGAAGATTAGGCCAAGGGTGGAGCTGTCATAAGGCCCCATTGTGTGGGCCATTCATTTCTTCAAAAATATTTAATGAATTTCTGCTATGTAGAATTTCTGGGAGAGAGCCTAGAAGAAAATAAATTCCCGACCTTTATGGCAGGTACATTCTGGTGGAAGAGAGAGAACAAAAACATGTGGCATGTTGTAGTGATAACGGCAAGAGGAGGGAGAGTGATGGGGAGGTTGCTAATTGGGATAAGTGGTCCAGGAAGGTCTTTCTAACCAGGCGGCAATTGAATAGGGCAAAGAGAGGGGCAAGAGCCAAGAGAACACCCATGGGGGGAGATGCCAAGCCAACATGGGTTGCAGGGCCCGAGGCTGGAGTGCATTTGGTGTGTTGGAGCAATAGCAAGTGTGTCTGAAGTTCAGAGGATGCAGGAGAGACAGGTGGGATGTGGGGACCTTTAAGGCTCGACTTTGAGTGAGACAGGAGCCCTTGGAGGCTGTGGAGCAGAGACATGGCAGGATCTGACTTAAACCCGGCTGGTCTGGTTGAGAATGGACTAAGAGGGAAGCTGGGTGTAGCAGCTGGCTCATGATACTGAGGTAAGAAATGATGAGGGCTTGGACCAGCTGGTCACGGTGAGGGTGTGAGAAATGGAGGAGTTGTGGATTTTAAGTAAAGCCGACAGGGTTTGTACACAGATGGCCTGTGAGGTGTGTGAGAAGGGTAAGTGCCCAGGGGGACTCTAAGACTGTGAGCCTGAGCAGCCGGAAGAATGGAGCATCACTGAGGCGCCAGAAGGATACCGCTGAGGGACGACGCAAGGGCTGTGTGGGAACCCCTTTCACATCCCACATGATTCAGGGTTCCCGTTCTGGAAGAGGCTGCACACAAATGAAAAGAGACTAGAAAAAATATTAATTTGGGAATATTGGGGGGTCAGGCAGGAGCCTACCTCTAGTGGGAAGACTACCCCCTTCCTTTGGCCTTGCCATCCCTTTTATTCAGGTTTGGGATACACCCTTGGCCCTGAAGCAGGCAATTCCAGTAACAAGTAGATTATCTTATCAGTAAGGATTTACCTGATTATTTGATGGGAAAGTTCATTGTCTCAATTAGATAGGGGGTGGCTGGCTCTGACCTTTCAGAGCTTCAAGGTTGACCAGCCTTCCGGGTTCCTTGTCCACACTTTCTATTAGTGAGACAATTATTGGTTTCCAGCAGGGCTGGGACACCAATGGCTCCTGGGAGCAAAAATTAAAAATCAGAGTGTATTTATTGGGAAATATGCCTACATGTTGGTGGGCCCAGGCCCGAATCTGGCTGGAAAATTACATTTGGGGTTTGGTCCTTACAGTATTTGTTAAACAGCTGGATTAGTTGCAGAAGTTTAAAACTCGTGGCATTTTATATAAAAATCTGATTTCCTGTTCTTTAGAACCATGTGAGATCTGGCTGGGTGGCCCTGAATGACAGTCTCTTTGGGCAGGGCGTGCCCTGCACCGTGGGCAGTCACGCCCCTTCTCTCTTTGGTCTTACGTGCTACTACTCCCCGCCCCTGCCAGTCTCCCCATTTGAAAATAGGGATAACATCAGTGCCTGCCTCCTGGGGTTTTTGGGGAAAATTAACAGAGATAACTCATGTCAAGCAACTAGAAAGGAGTAAAACACGTTCGTAGTTATTGCTGTTTTATCATCACCTGACCACCTGGTCTTGCAGGGCTTGAGTTTGCAGGTCTGAATCGTGGCTTTCGGAAAGCCGGAGGATGATCCTAACAGGGGCTGAGAGGCGAACGGAGCTTCCCTTAATACAGGATGGCACCAGACCAGGCGGCCGAGCGAAGGCCGCACGGCCCCCACGCGCTCAGAAAGCCGTGCGCCCACCCGGCGGCGGTGCCTATCAGCCCCGCAGATCAGGGCTCGCCTCCGCTCCTCCGCAGAGCGCGGCACAGTGGCCTGCATCACCCGGTGACTCATCTAATGGCCCCGCGTGTTTGCCCAGCTTGCGGCACCACAAATTACATTGGCAGCCTCCTTATCAGGCGAGCTAGGAAATTAAACCTAAACGGCGACGGTGTTGCTAAGTAATACGGCTGCGTACACAGACACCCGAGGCGGAGACCATCACAGCCCCATTAAAGCATCATTTTACTGTGGCTAATAAGGTTTGAAACTTTCAAAGGAAACCCACTGCCTTTTTTTTTTTTTTTTAAGGTCAGAAAGCGTGGTAACTTGGTTATAACAAGACATAGAATTTCCCTTCCCCAATATTAGGGGTGTACGTGCGAGCGTGCGTGCGTGCGTGTGCATATGCACCGGCCTGTGATGGAAATAGATCTCCAGTCTCTTGGCCAACAGAAGCAGCCAAGCAGGAAGGGGAGATCTTGTCTTCCTGGACCCTCTGCCTCAGGCCATGGGCACCTGCTGTTTGTCACCTGACTGCTGGCTTCACTCTGCCTGGGGGTGCTTCAGAGGGATGCACAGGTCTAAGGAGCCAGGGAAATTCTGGTGATTTCCCCACAGGAAAGTTTTTTCTTCAGGGGGCTTTCCTCTCTGCATAACAGGGCCCTAGAGCCACCAGGGGTGAGAGAGGGCCCGGGCCCTGGGATGCTTGGGTAGCTGAACTTCCTTTTCCAGGCAGAACCTCTGTGTCCATTCCAGGGTTTGGCTCCTCATAGACCTGGTGAGCTTAGAGATGGAGGCACTGCTCCAGAGAGGTGTTGTGGGGCGACACAGGTGGGACTCGAACTCACCCGAGAAAGACGACCACCAGACAGCCAATTGGAAAATTTAGGAAGCCTTTATTACGAACTCGAGTCCGGGCTCCCGGTTCCACTGACACAGCAGGGAAGCACGAGAGCCCTGAACCTCTGCAGCAAGTGCTTTTTATCCTCAGCGAAGGAGGACTTGGCTAAGCATTACTCTTTATCTAAACTCTGATTAAGCAAGCAGCTTGGAATGCAGATGTCCTTCCTAGGGGTGGTTTGTACGACCCTGTGGTTCCTCAGAGCTGGGTGTGCCTCAGGTACCTGGTGTTTGTGTACGAAACCCACCAGTTCCTGGTTTTACTGCCTCCAGGCCTGAGGTCACCCTGACCTTAATTCGACTCCTTATGGGGGGAATGCGGTCTGGTCCTTGCCCCTCCACAGAGGGAGGCCATAGTGTAGGCCAGCAGTTCTCAACCTGTGGGTCGCGATGAGCCTAAGACCATGGGAAAACACAGATATTTACATTACGATTCATAACAGTAGCAAAATTACAGTTATGAAGTAGCAACGAAAATAATTTTATGGGTGGGGGTCACCACCACATGAGGAACTGTATTAAAGGGTTGCGGCATTAGGAAGGTTGAGAACCACTGGTGTAGGCATTTCGGGACAAGAAATACCTTCTGTGCCACCTGCTAGGTGGGTGGTGAAGCAGGTCAATGTGTTTAGCTCCTGTGGTCAGGGGTTGGGGGCATCTGAGGCTCTAGTGTCCTTTCTAGCTTCCCTCCCTGGAAGGACTCCCCCCATCTTTTCTGATCTGGCCTCCTGGGAACGTGTGTGTGTGTGTGTGTGTGTGTGTGTGTGTGTAAGGATGTGTGTGAGCCCCCTCACTTTCAGTTAGTATCTTTAATGACATCTTTTCCACAACCATGAGGATTATTTCCCAAGCCTCAGGCAGGGAGGTTGGGTCTCAAGAGCGGGGGAGTAGAGATCCCCTGGAGGGGGATGCCTGGGGCACGGGGGGTGGTGTATTTATCTGTCTAGGAGTCCAGAGCTCCTTCTCTGGTAGCTCAAGAGAACCTGGCCTATCCAGTCCCATCTTCACTGAACAGAAGAGTGTGGAGGAGAATTCCTTGTCACTCCTGTGTGGTGTGAGACATGGCTGTGCCTAGATGGGTACAGGATTTCAGCCTGGGCGTGTCTCCAGATCACACTTTCCTTACGTGCCTTCTTTCCATTTGGCCCGGCTGCTGAGGCTTAACCGTCTTCCCCGGGAAAGAGCTGTGCTCCACTAGAACCGTCTGTGGGCTACCTGGGCTGGCTCTGATGGGTCTGCCTGTGTTCTCACATCCTCTACACCCCCCTCACATACAGCACCAGGGAACACTTGACCAAGCAGGGGTCAGATTTTAGTCCAGTCCCTTGTTTCAACAGAGTTGAGTTTAGATATTGACATTTAGCCATAAACTATCCCATGGCGTAGTGCTTTGCAAGCCTTGTGTCGCTGTGAGCTGTGCTTTGTTTCATGTGCGGAGGCCACAGTTCTTGGGACTTCCTGGTTCGTGTTCGTATAACCAGTTCTGCTATTGCTTGGAGGCTTCCCACGTTAAATCAAGGGCTGCGTGATTTCTATCTCCTCTCCCACTATTTTCACAGAAGGAAGTGCTGGCAGCAGTTAAGCAGCGCCCACTGCATCTCTCTGAAGGGCCATTGCTTGCTTGGTCGAATAGGTGCATTTTCTTGGATGGCTTCCTTTATGACTCCTGCGGTCGGCTGCCGGAAAGACTTCCCAAACATGAGTTGGCTCCAAGCTGAGTGTCTCCACGGCTTGGCTGACCTTGTTCTGGACGATTGGTGAGTTGCTAAGCACATATATCTGCATGTCTAGATACTTGCCCATTTCCAGCTGAATTTCCTGGGCTGGCATAAAGACGGGGGTGGGGAGCAGGAGGCACCCCTCCCACTAGGGGACTGTGGCAAGTTAGTGGAGCAGCCTCGTGTCCTTGCGACAGTCCCACTTCATTCAGGTTTGTTTCCATCTCTGCCTCCATGGAATGTCCTGGCTGAGTCTACTAGTAGGGTACCTACCCGTCCCTCCTTTCCTTCCTTCCAAGTGAAGGCTGGTTAGACCCCTAGAGATGGTGGGGCACTTTTAATAGTGATAGTCTTTCCCAAAATTCTGATAATAAACTATTGTAGATTCATGGTAAAAAATGCTGAAAATATGGAAATTTACAGAAGGTAAAAATAACTCAGAACTCACTGTTAACTCATAACCACTACTAACGTTTCGAAACATCTATTTCAAGATTGACACACACACATTTACATATGCTTGTATGAATACATTTAAAAAATGAGATCATACTATTCTTTTTTTAAAATATACTTTATTGATTTTTTTACAGAGAGGAAGGGAGAGGGATAGAGAGTTAGAGACATCGATGAAAGAGAGACATTTATCAGCTGCCTCCTGCACGCCCCCCACTGGAGATGTGCCCACAACCAAGGTACATGCCCCTGACCGGAATCGAACCCGGGACCTTTCAGTCCGCAGGCCGACGCTCTATCCACTGAGCTAAACCGGTTTTGGCTAGAGATCATACTATTCTTTAAGCTGCTTTTTTCATTTAACGTGGTATTATAAACATGTTCCTGTGTCTTTACATCATTCTACATCATCATTCGATGGCCTATCATTCATAAATGGACACATTCTGGTTTATTTAACTAACACCTTACCATGTGCCTTTTTTGTTGATTTCACTATTTTCATTTTGCCATTATAATCATTGCTGTAGTGAACATCCTTGGGGTTTCCTTTTTATGCCCAAATTTAGCACATTTTAAAAAGGCGTGGATTGATACTATCCAATGATTCTCCTGAAAGTGTGTACGCATTTCTGACCAGCTGTGTATCGATGCCACTTATTGCAATTTAAAATATATCTGTCAGTTTGATAGGTGAAACATGAGCATCTTGTTAATTTTACTGTCTTGGATGATGGGAGGTTAAACACTCTTCTTGTGGTTAATGAACTGGCAGGGCTGTCTTGAGCTGCCCTGCTTCCAGGCAATGGCGTTTAAGTGTCCTTAGTTATAACGGAAGACGATGAAATTGGGGCGTGCTGCCAGGGAGCCAAGGGCAGTTAAAGTACAGGTAGTTGTTGTTAGCATTTAGAACCTAAAGCCAATCTTCCTACATCAAACATGTCAGACTTGCAGCCCGCAGGCTGCATGTGGCCCATAATGAATATTTTTGTGGCCCAGCAAATATAATGGTATGTAAGAAATGTTTTAATAAAAATTTCATAACTTGCCCTAATCAGCTTGGCTCAGTGAATAGAGTGTCGGTAGAGTGTCGGTGTTCGGACTCAAGGGTCCCAGGTTCTATTCAGGTCAAGGGCATATATCTTGGGGTTGCGAGCACATCCCCAGAGGGAGTGTGCAGGAGGAAGCTGATGGATGTTTCTAACTCTCTATCTCTCTCCCTTCCTCTCTAAAAAAATTAATAAAAAATATAAAAAATTTTTTTCATAACTTAATTTGTACAATATTTTGTTATATATAACTAGAGGCCTAGTGCACAAAATTCATGCACTGGGGGTGATGGGAGGGTCTCTCAGCCTAGCCTGCACCCTCTCACAGTTTGGGACCCCTTGTGGATGTCTGCCTGCTGGCTTAGGCCGGCAGGCAGACATCCTTCTCACAGTTTGAATCTCTCGCAGTCTGGGACCTCTCACTGCTCACCACCCACCTGCAGCAGAGGCCGGAGAGGCTCCCACCACCACCGCTGTGCTCCCCAGCCGTGAGCCCGGCTTGTGGCCGAGCGGCGCTCCCGCTGTGGGAGTGCACTGACCACTGGCAGGCAGCTCCTGCGTTGAGCTTCTGCCTCCTGGTGGTCAGTGCATGTCATAATGACCGGTTATTCTGCTGGTCATTCCTCAGTTCAGTCGATTTGCATATTAGGGTCTTATTATATAGGATTATTAATAATAAACTACAATGTTAGCTAGTGACATTACTATAATCGTGTTGCATTCATTTCCCATACGCACCTTACACGCAGGCGCACCATTTCTCTCCACTAATACTAGCAGTGAATACTTTAGCAGCCGATGGCCATATCATTAGTCTTGGGCTGACTTGTTTGTTGCGTGCAACAGGAAATATTTTGCTTTCGGAGAACAAGAAAAATAGGTTTGTTTGCATTATGCTTATTAAATGTGCAGTGTCTGGTAAGTTAATGTTAAAAAATATTAATTTTTATTAAAATGTTCTATCATTTTAGGTTGACTATTACTCACTTATTTCAGCCCTTTGGTTCACATATGTCTATCAAAAGAAAGCTACGTTTCTATGAAAATTGGAGCTTTGGGTTTTTTGTGGCCCACATACACTTAAACCTTGCTTATTTGGCCCGTGTTAGCCTTTGAGTTTGACTGCTTGTCCTAAGTGTTTCTTTGCAATCAGGCCCAAGTGCGTCTTCTTCTGAGGATATTGCCTCCTGCAGAGCAGAGCTGGGCGGAGCATGACTTGGGGCACCAGAGGCTGGGGAGGCTCCCTGGCTCACTAGTGGATTGGTTTCCGCCACCTCCCACCTCTCATCTCCCACCTCCCACCTTCCACCTCCCACCTCCCATCTTTCCCCTTACCTCCCCACCGTTTCACATAGATAATCATTTATGGAATATCTTTCGTTGTGCTTTGTGGTGTCTGTTCCCTTAAATCAGTGGTTCTCAACCTTCCTAATGCCGCGACCCTTTAATACAGTTCCTCATGTGGTGGTGACCCCCAACCATAAAATTATTTCTGTTGCTACTTCATAACTGTAATTTTGCTACTGTTATGAACTGTAATGTAAATATCTGATATGCAGGATGTATTTTCATTGTTACAAACTGAACATAATTAAAGCATAGGGATTAATCACAAAAACAATATGTAATTATATACTGTGAAATATTTATTTCTAATTACAAATAAATGAAATTTTGTCTTGAATCGTGGTGTAGCATGGGTAACAGTCTTCATATGACAACAGTAAACTACATTGCTACATTTTGCTACACTGAGGAGCGGTGTGTTGGTTCCTAAGACCATGGGAAATAGGTGTTTTCCAATAGTATTAGGTGACCCCTGTCAAAGGGTCGTTCGACCCCCAAAGGGGTTGCAACCCACAGGTTGAGAACCGCTGCCTTAAATGATGGGGTAACTAGAATGTTTGATGCCAGTGTTGACATTAGTCTGAGGTGGGTGGGTTACCTGCCGGGTAGGTAGTTTCGGACCACCTGGGTGTGGGTGCCAGGTCTCTGTTATGTCCAGGGGTACAGGCCTGCGGGAGGAGGTGAGAAGGGAGGCGAGGAGGGGAAGCCGGGTTTGGGACGCGGTCATTGTAGGCATGAGGTGTGTGCAGGGCAGACTGGCACCATCTGTAAGGCATCGCAGGCAATGTGTTGGGAGCACCCGCAATCCTGGGAGCTGTGGCTGGGCTTGGAGGAGATGACCTGTGCTCCCTTCATGATGCAAAAATGACTTATTCCAACTCGTTCCTTAGAAGGTCCAGAGGTGGGTCTGGAAGACAAAATCATGAGGAGTTTTCTCTGCTTCAGTGACAGGTTTATGAGGAGAAAGCAATGGCTGTGAGGAGGTCTGAGGGGACGCTGGTCCTTCCCGAGGAGCCTCGCCTGTGAGGCTGGGCTATAATGGCCCCTCCATCACCTCAAACTGGCAGGCACTGCCAGAAGAGCTGCCAAGGTGTGAAATGGCATCACCAGCTGGAATGTGGGAAAGAGGGCGGAGGTTTTAGGTGGAGTTTCCTGTCCTCAGAAGCGAATGAAGTCGTAAACAAGCTCAGAGAGACCACCGGCAGCAGAATCCAGCATGAATGCCTATGGCTTCTGGGGTGCTGGAAATGGAGAGGAATTCAAATCGCGCCTCTCACTTTGGGTTTTGACTCTGAAGCAATTTGGACAAAGCTAACTGTAGTCTGTTGACAAAAGAGGCTCTGCAAGGTAGCATCATGCCACAGGGATCAAGACTTTCACTATGACAAAAACACCCTGCTCACGGGTTTGTTTATTGATTTTAGAGAAATGTGATTTTTTTATTTTATTGATTTTAGAGAAAGAGAGAGGGACAGGGACAGGGAGAGGGAGAGAGTTAGGGACAGGGAAAGGGAGAGGTGAGAGAAACATTGACCAGGTGCCGGTGGCATGAGGGCCAACCGGGCATTGAAACTGCAACCCCGGTAATGTGCCCTGGTCAGGAATTGAACCCACGACCTTCTGTATACAGGACGACACTCCAGTCAACTGACCTGGCCAGGGCCTTAAACTCTCTTGAGGCGATAATTCTGGACACCCCGTAGGTCTCCAAGAGCTTGAGGCTGAGACGATCAGAGCCAGCCCCCCTTGCTGTGAAGGGACCGGGGCCCCTAGGCGCTGAGTGCAGAGGGGAGGCGGAGGGGGGCGGCACACACAGTTGGGGGCCCCAGGAGAACCGCCCGGTGGGAGAACTGCAGACACGTATTTGGCGGAACCGTGCGGTGAGCCAGCATTTGTTCCTCATCACAGCGAAACCACGTTGTGTTTTTCAGGGTGCTGCCTTGCTCTTCGGAATGCAAACTATTTCCCAGAAGTTACTTGAATTTCAATTTTTCAGTCGATAGTTGAACAAGCGCGCGCTCAGCCTCACAGAAGGGGCAGTTCTAACACAGGCGTGTAGAGGAAGGAAGTGTGTTCTACAAGCCGTGGCAGCCCATGTCGGAGGAGCTGGGCATGAACCCCAGTCCCAGTGGGGGCGCGGGGGGAGGGGGCAAAGTGGGCTGCGTGCGGCGAGTGAAGATCGCCGAGTCAGACCGCAGGAGACGCCCTGGAGGCCGCGCTCCCACTCCCCCTTGGAGGCACCCAGCCCCGTTTTCTGTGCCAGGATCTGTGTGTAACTTAACAGGCAGTTAGACAGACATGAGCAGAGCAGGAACAATGGGCCGGGACAGAGGGTCGCCGGGGCGGAGAGCCCCAGTGCCTAGCAACAGGCCAAACGATGGACCTGCACGCCCGTGCCCTTAAGCATGAACTCCTGGAGGATGACCTCTGGCTTCAGGTCCAGGCCCAGAGAAGCAGCAACATCAGAAGGAACGACGCCATGGCTGACATAAGGAACAGCTGCAACGATGGATGACCCGCTGGTGCCAACCAATCGGTGGGGGCACCTGGGAAGCTGCTGTATATTCCATTGAGATCCTCCCCTGAGACCTCAGGTAACAGCCCTCAGGGTGGAGGACCCAGCGTGGCTCTCTCTATGGAGCTCGCTAAGCCTTCCCCCACCCCTTCGTTCCCCTGGGTTCCGGGTGCACCTGGGCTGGGCCCAGCCCCTCCTGCCCCTGCACATGTCCGCAGCCCCTGGAGCAGGGAGCGGCACAGCTCCTATTTGTGATCAGGACAGGGCTTCCGAGGCTTAGGAGGTGCCTGTGCGCACACGTTCCTCACCATCGACTCCTTCCACCGGGCACGTTCCTGGGAGCAGAATGGCAGGCTTACGCGGTGGGTGTACGTTTAATTCTTTTCAGGAACTGCCAACTGTTGTCCAATGTGGTCATACCAGTTTACACAGCAGCAGCAAGGAAGTGGTCCACTGGGCACAGCAGATAGCCAATTACGCGGACGCTGGGCGCAGCGAAAGGGAGTGACGTTATTACTCGAGGCTCTGGAAAAACTCGAGCTCCCCCGGGGCGTCCAGAGAAGAGGCTTCGTAGAGCACACATCGTAGGTCGTCACGAGCCAGGGGCTGGGAGTGGGGGATGAAAATTCGAGACCGAGAACGAGGAAAGGGCAGTAAAGTACATTGCAGGTCTGGAGGCCAGCTTCAGCGTCCCTCAGTCTGGTTGCGTGGGGGACGTGACCAGGGGGTTGTTCCACTTTAGGGCTCAGGAGCCGAGACCCAGTTTAAGGCCTGATGTTATCTTCAGCCTCACAAAGCCACACCTTGTGACCATTGGTCAGGGCCTGGCCGTGGCGTCTGGCTGCCTGAAGGAGTAATAAAATGTCAGGGGAAGGACCCAAGCTTACAGACATGCAGAGAGGAAGCTAAATTGAGTGCTGGGGCTACATGTTAAATCAAAAATCATACATTGAATCTGGACTTTCGGTTTCACCTTCTTTCTCACCATTTCCAGTTGGGCAGTCTCCCCGGCACGTTTTTTATTCTTCCCCGTATTTCAAAGTTGGTGCTTTTCAAATTAAAAAAACAAAACAAAAAACCCATGTATTTTTTTTTTAAAGAAGCAGAACTTTAACACATAAAAATGATCGTACCTAGACCCCCCATAAATAAAGCGGGCGGGGAGATAGACGCTTTGGCTGGCAGGTCGGAGTGTGTGGAGCCTGCAGCCCCAGGCACCTCTGCCCGCTGCAGGGCCCCAGGGAGCGCAGACAGGAGTCCCCGCTCTGTGACAAGCCTGGGTCAGGCTCGGTCAGATTTCACTTTCAGTTGAGCTCTGGGCCTGGCAGAGTCATAAAGAGACGCCCCAGGCCTGGGCCCCCGCTTCTCTGCCAGCCACGCTGAAGGCCTCCTGCAGGGCCATGGAGCCGGTGGCTGAGGCGGCTTCCTGGAGGCCTGGCGATGGTGAGGCCACTTCTTGCTGGACCGAAAGGGTCTTTCGGCGTCTCGGTACTCCCTTCCACCGTGGCGTGTCAGTCACACTCACCGCGTCTTAGACAACATCAGGGGCGGTGCAGCGCCAGGTACGGGGACAAAGAAACAAATTGGGAACACTGGGTGTGAAAGAGATTTTAATAAAGATTGAACCGGCTCCGTGCGTAGGTTCTGCCACTCCTCTTATTGTGATCTTGACAGTGATGCAGGTGGGAAATGAAAGGCTGAGCCGAGGCGATTCATATCCCGGGCTCTGACGGCCCAGGGCAGCCCCGGTGGTGGCTGGCGACAGACAGACGGAGACGCCTGTGCAGGGCTCCAGGGGCGCCTCCCGCCCTCCGTGGGTTGCGGGTCTCCTACTTCTGCCCCCAGGCGCCCACGCAGAGGTTTCTCCAAGTGCCCATGGAGCCTGAGGAAAGCAGGTGCCCCGCCCCTTCACCTCCACTCAGCACCCAGGCGGGGCCCCAGGGGCTGGGTTTTCACTAAGCTCTCTGCACGCTCCTCCCTCCTCCTCCTCTTCCTAGTGTCTATTATGGACAATTTTAAGCCTATCCCAAAGTAGGTGAAATTCGTATCATGAACCTCTCTGTACCCACAGCCCAGTTTTAACAGTGACCCACCCATAGAGACACTCTGGCTTCATCTTCACCCCAACCCACACCCCGCATATTATTATTATTATTATTTAATATATTTTATTGATTTTTTACAGAGAGGAAAGGAGAGAGATCGAAAGTCAGAAACATCGATGAGAGAGAGATACCGATCAGCCGCCTCCTGCATGCCCCACAGTGGACATGTGCCCGCAAGCAAGGAACATGCCCCCGACCGGAATCGAACCTGGGACCTTTCAGTCTGCAAGCCGACGCTCTATCCACTGAGCCAAACCGGTCTCGGCCGCATATTATTTTGAATCAAATCCCAGACATCATATTATTTCATTCATGGACAGTGGGTATGGTTGAGATAAGGGCTTTTTGTATTTTAAAGACAAAAATCTCACTATCATAATCCCATCTAAAAAACTGAGCAAAGGTTTGTGGGTGTTTCTTGGGCAGAGTCCAGTGTGAGGCCCGCTGTCTGATTGGGAGGCCACGCCTGATATGTTGGAGGAGGATGTGCATCTGTAAGACTTTTTCCATTCCGGTTTACATCCCGTATCATTTTACATTAGTTTTAGGTGTACAGTATAGTGATTAGACAATAGTAGACATTACAAAGCCACCTCCTTGGTATTTCTTGTACCCGAATGGTACACACGTAGTTGCTACATCTTAATGATGATATTCCCTATGCTGTGCTTTACATCCCCGTGACTGCTTTGTAACTACCAGCCTGTACTTCTCAAACCTTTCACTTTTCTACCGCCCAGCCAGATGGTGTTCGCCTCTCTGGAGGGGCTGGTGGCTTTGCAGGTCTGGGGACAGGCCACTTCTCTGTCTGCTTTTAGATGCCCGGGGAGGCCAAGGTGTGTCCTCCAGAGCCTGGTCTGTCCAGAGGCTGCTGCTTCCTGGCTGGCTGGACACTCTATCCCTGCAGTCGGGAAGACGGTCCTCCCTGCCAAGCCCGAGCTCCTGAGGTGTTCACAGGAGCTCGCTGGCGCGACTCCTGCAAAGGTGTCTGGTACCTGCCTGATGAATCCTAGTCTTGACCTTGGAGGGTTGTGGAGGAGGAGAAATGCTGTGGGGAAGATGGCCTTGGCTTTGGAGCCAGGAGGTTCCGTTCCCCTCTGGCAGGGTCGGGGATAGGGGCTCAGGTGGTACAATGATTACAGATGGGAGTTTGATGACATCTCTTCAAATCACAAACGCCCGTCCGCATCCCTTGACCCAGCAAACCCACTTGTGCAAAGCGACATGTGTACCAGGAGGTTCAGTGCAGTGTTTGTGATAGCAGGGGACTAGCAACAGCTCATGCCTATCTGTAGTGGGCACGTCACATGACATGAGGTTATTCCGAACAATAGTCTCCTGAAAGGAAGGAAGGCAGTAGCTCTATGCAGCAACTGCCCAGAATGATCTTCAGGGATGCTACTGAGTGAAAACGGCAAGATTGAGATACACTCTCTTTTGGTATCCCACTCTTTGTGCCTTTTTAATTTATATGCAGAGAACGTGTAGGAACAAGTTGTAAGAAACTAAAATCCAACATTGTCCCTGGAGTGGTGACCTAGGGAGACAGTGGTGGGAAGGAGATGTGTTTTTACTGCAAACTCCTTTGTAAAACTTGAGTTTTCGACCATTTGTATGTGTTTAAAGTGAATGAAGTCTATTTAAATAAAGCCGCTGGCAGTTCTGGGCTGTGTGATTTTAGGCAAGCCACGTTTGTGAAGTCGGGACCTAGGTTTCAGTCACAGAGCTGCCAGGAGGCGAGAACTGACAGGTAAGCAGGCTTCTGCACAGGCTGGGGACTCAAAGGGCGTTCAGGGAGTGGAGCTTCCCTGACTGTTTATGATTATGTTTAAGCTGTTACCTCTGGACACTAGGGCAGGGAGAACAGTCCCAGGCTAGGGGACAGTGGGTGGGGAGGGTGGGAGGCCTTGAGCACCTAGAGGGCCAGGATGGTCTCTTTGTTATCTTTGCCCCCTCCAGCCACTTCCATGCCTCTTCCCCCCCACTTTCTCTCTCTCTCTCTTTCTCTCTCTCTCTCCCTCCCTCCCACCCCCTCCCTCTCTCTCCCCCTCTCTCTGACACACACACACACTCCCAGGCAGAGCAAACTTGCCTTAATTTGAGTTGTGCTGATCCAGAGCTGCCTCCCCAGAGCAACTGTAGAATCGCTGAGATAACGCTGTCCACCAGAGGGCGCCACTGCTGCATTGCTTTCCTGCTCATTTCTGGAACCTCTCCTTGGGCTGCCGGAATGTGACAGAAGATTTGCCAGGGAAGATGTTTAAGGTGACCTTTTTCTTCTTGCTATGGCCACTGAATACATTGTAGATGTAAAGCCTGGGGGATTCCTAGCCACAAAGGGGCTGCAGGAACTGGTGTAATAACCCTGGAAACGCGTGTGTTTGTGTGAATGCATAAGCTTGTATAGTGACCATGTGCATGTGTGTGTGTGTGTGTGTGTGTGTGTGTGTGTGTGTGTGTTGTATTCAGTGTGCATGCATTAGCATTTGTAGTGTATGTACACATGCATGTGTGTGCAGGACCCATGTTGTGAGTTCCAGGCCAGTTGGTCTGCCTGGATGGTGACTCTGCCCTGAAAGGGACCGAGCTGCCCAGGCGTCTCTGCCCTGCGTGGTCAGGGTTCCACAGCCGGAGCACTTCTCATTTGCAGAGTGAGTGCTTTACATTCCCTAACCCTCCACCCCCTGACTACTGTCTTCCTGGACCACCTCCCTGGGGCTTTATTAGCAACCTCTCCCCATGGAGCAGAGGAAGTTCCCACCCCAGGGAATTCCATTCTCCCCCCTCTCCCCCCTGCCCCCGGCTCAAGGGCTCTTCCCTGCAGGATGGCATCTAAGGGGCTGGTCCGTGCCCTCTGCCTCCACCTCTGCCCACAGCAGACACAGTGGGGCCAGGGGTCATGTCTCTCAGCAGCCCCTCTGAGACATGAGCACAGGAGCTGCCGGCTCCTGACTCTCCCCCCAGTCTCCCAGCCTCCAGCAGCAGCCTGATTCTGAGGGGAATGGAGAAACGGTCTGTCTGCAGGCATGTCAAGCTCGCGAGCCTCGTTTATTTAACGACCAGCTCCCTGGTCGTTTCTCTAAGGTGTGTCTGAGACCACGGATGGGCCCCAGGGGTTGGCTGTCGGCAGGAGAGGGGGTAGCTCTCTCCCGGGGCCTCCCGGGCCTCAGGGCAGGTTAGAGCCGAAGCTTCGAAGCTTCCTCGCTCAGTGGCGGCAGGTGGCAAGCCACTGCGGGCACTTCTGTTCCTTTTAACTTATTTTTGGAGTCAGTCCCCGTTTGCCGGCTTCCTGCTGGCTCTCCACGGAACGCAGCCTTTGAACGGGAGACTGAGCCAGAGCAGCCTCCACTTTTCCCCGGGCACAATTGCTCTTGAAAGTCCTTTCAAGCAGCCAACTCCTCATGCTCCGAGGCTTTGAACCCCGAGTGACCCACACCTTGCAGCCCAGCAGGAGAGGAATGAGAAGGAAATTGGGCTGCTCAGAGTGCACTGCTCAGAGTGACAGGATGAGGCTGGGTCTGGTTCTGAGACCCCAGCGATTCCACAGCGGGGCGGGTGGGACAGGAGGCCACCCAGCCCTCCAGGATGCCACCTCGTCTGATGACACCCCCACAAGCTCCTCCAGGCTTCGAGGGCCAACAGAGAGGCAGTGAACCCAGATAAAGTGACCCGAGTTTGCTCGTAATGAGACCAGGTTCCCCCACCGTGAGGATGGGCATTGGCCAGACAGGACCCTAGAACCTTACCCAGCTGGGCTCAGGCAGGGAAGGGTTGCACCTCCCAACTCCCTTGGTGGCCGTGCGACTTGCTTGGGTACAGGATGTGTGAGCTCATTTGTGGAGGATGCCATGTCCCTCTCTCCCTGTAGTTGGCAAGCAGCAGTACCGGCCTGGGTTCCAGTGGTCTGTATGGAGCTGACCTGGGATGGACGTATAAGATGACTGGGCGTATAAGACAACCCCCAACTTTTCCAGTTAAAATAAAGAGTTTGGGATATACTCACTCTATAAGATGACAGCCGGTGTATAAGATGACCCCCGACTTTTGAGAAGATTTTCCTGGGTTAAAAAGTCGTTTTATACACCGGAAAATATGGGTACTTTCCAAAATGCAACTCTTTGTGGTAGGTATTGCAAGCACCTCTGCAAGCCAGCAGGGGGAGACATTTGGAAAGTGGCCCGGATCCCCCTGAAACCCCATTGCTTACTCTACCCGGTTTAGAGGATCCCAGGAGGGAGGGCACCCAAGGACTGTGATGGGTCAGGTGCTTGTCCTTAGTTCTCTGATGGGTGGATGGAAACAGCTGCCTTTGACTCTCGTCTGTCAATGAAACAGAAGCCCATAACATCGTCAACCACTTCAACAGAAGAGAAGCAAGTCACCTGAAGGTGTGGTTCTCACACTTGGGAGCACATTAGAATCTCCTGGGAGCGTAAATGCCTCAGGCCCAGGCCATGCCCCGGAGAGTCTGGTCTCTCGGGGTGGGCCAGCACCAGGCCACAGCTCCGAGGGCTCCTCTTCCTCCATCAGGGACACATTTTAGCCGATGTCTTGAGATGACCCTTTTTTATAAAATTCTAACTCCTCGTGTAACCTTGCATCTCAGCCTGCAACACACGTTGGAAAGAAAAGGCTTGGAGCCCTCACTGGTTTGGCTCAGTGGATAGCACGTCTGCCTGCGGACTGAAGAGTCCCAGGTTTGATTCCCGTCATGGGCATGTACCTTGGTTGCGGGCACATCCCCAGAGGGGGATGTGCGGGAGGTAGCTGATGTATGTTTCTCTCTCATCGATGTTTCTAACTCTCTGTCTCTCTCCCTTCCTCTCTGTGGTTGGAGCATCGGCCATCAGATTGGAGGGTCATGGGTTTGATTCCAGGCAAGGGCATGTACCTTGGTTGCAGGCTCGATACCAGGCCCTGGTGGGGGCATGTGTGGGATGCAACCAATTGATGTGTCTCTCTCTCTCCATCTCTCCCTCTCCCTTCCATTCTCTCTAAAAATCAATGGGAAAAAATATCCTTGGGTGAGGATTACAACAAAAAAGACTTTGTAAATAATGAGGACTGGCAATTCGAGCACTTATGAGATCGTACATAAGTGCACTGTGTTACTGTGACATTCTTTTGAGTTGATAAGGCTGTGTAATAATCATAACCTGCATGTGCACACAAACAACTGTGAACCCACTTTTGCCCACCTGTATGTATATGTTTAATGGTGTTTCTCTGGAGAATGCTGACTGATAGGATACCTTTTACTCCGGCAACCCCACCTTCCCGCTGTGGGCACCCCTGCACACGTGTGAAACCACCCTCATTTCATTGGGGCCTTGTTTATAATAGAAAGAATGCAGGCACTGAAGTGCCCAGCGGTAAGGGGCTGCTTAAGAAGTCATGCTAATCCACAGAGTAGGCCACTGTGCAGCCACCCAAAAATATGAGGCAGCAATGTAGAATAGTTTCCCAAACTGATGTCTCACACACACACACACACACACACGCACACGCACACGCACACGCACACGCTGAATAGCAATGTGCATACTGTGCTCTTTTGTGTGGAAAAAGGGTGAAAATGTATTAGAGTTTGTAAAGGTATAAACTCTCTCTTGATGGGAACACCAGAAACTAACCCTGAGGGGCTCTGGGTCACCGGGTCATGGGCCGGGAGGGAGACATTTCGCCCTTGGGTGTCGCAAACCCCAAAGCTTCCCACCTGAGCCCGTTGCAGCAGCTCTGGCAGCGGTGGTCCTAGGATGGCATCCTCTATGACCCTGCGGCTGCCTCCAGCCATCCCCACCCCAACCCACTCCGGCCCTCTCTCTGCAGTCTCCACCCCACCCTGTGCTCACTCACACCGATTCCTCACACGCGCGTGGTTCTCGCGCCCCAAATCCAGACGCCCCTGAGCCCTGTCCAAGCTCCGGCTTGTCCTCTGTGCTGCTCCCTTCCTCGGAGGGATCGAGCAGGCGGCTTGGCTCTGTCAAGAGGAGTCCACTGTCCCTGTCCTCTCCTGCCTCCGCGGACACCTGGCCTGAGCTGGTCCCTCTGTGCCCCTCCCCGAGGGCTCCTCAGAAGGAGGCCTCGCTGTCCCTGGGCCTCACCTCCAGTTTCCGGAGAGCTTGGCGCTGTGGGTGGGAGACGCTCTCTGTCTCAGACGCCGTGCTGGCCGGCCCCCAACCCCGGGAAGGCCTGCTGGAGGAGGAAGACCCCAAGCCTGGGAGGCGATGGGTCTGCACCGCCACAAGCACACCTGGACAGCCATGGGGAGCCGGAGAGCCGCAGGTGAGGCGCGTGGCCTCTGCGGGAGGAGAGCGGAGGGAGCAGGAGGGGAGCGGAGGCAATCCAGACCCCAAGCCCAGGAATGAAGAAAGCCCGGAGGGTGTGTCTCTCCAGTGTGGCGGTGGACCAGAGGAATGATGAGTGGAGCAGGCATTTTATTCTTCTCACCCGCGATTCGCTGTCTGTGCTCAGATTCCATGGATGAGTGATGGGGTCCTGGGTCATCGCCAGAGGGACTCAGTCGGTTCAGGGAGGGGAAGTGCATGCTTAGCCTTTGCCCGGGGCACGGACCAGGGAGAAGCCCAAGAGAAAGCGAGGTGGTGAGTCCAGCTGGTCTGGTCTGAGGGCGCCGGGGGGTGGGGAGGAGGGATGTGGTTTGAAGGCTCCTCCAATTTCACGGGGAGCCTGTCAGAATCCGATGACGGGACGCCGGGAGCATCTCCGGAGGACGCTGGTGCACACGGGGACACCAGCCCCGCCTGCGGCCCCACAGCCAGTGCCAGCAGTGCCAGCAGGGCTGCTGGACCTCACTCACCAAAGTGCCGGGGTTGTTTCTCCTGGACGGGACTTAAAAAAATAAAACGAAATAAACCCTCAAGGAACCGTGGAACACACTATTTAAACACATGCACTCTGAGTCAGGCATAAACACAAAGCTGTCTTGTTATAACGTCTGAGCTTTATGAAGTTGCCAAATGTTTCTCCGTCGGCTTTCAAAATTGAAGTAGAAACCACTTAAGAGTGAAAAAATATTCCGTGGAGGAAATTCTCAGACTCAGAACTCCCAGGTTTACATCACAGAGGACTCAGTGTCTGGCACCGGGAGGGGGTGGAGAGGGGGGGCAGGGTAAGGCTGGCGGGAGGGAGCCGGGAGCCAGGGCACCGCCGGAGGACGTGATGAGCCGCCGCCCGCTCCCGGGAAGCTAGCTCCTCAGTAGTAACCCCCACGGCAGGCTTCGGTGTTGCCAGTTCCCCATTTTCCCAGGCACCCCCATTTCCTACTTCAGGTGCCTGTGTCCCAAGTGTGTAGACAGACACACTTCAGAGGACACCCTCTATTCTCCGTCCTCTTGGGCCTGGAGCTGAGCAGGAGGAGTGGGCTCAGGGCTGCTGTGAGCGTTAGGTTTGGGCTCTCACCTCCCAACCCCGTCCCACTACCTTCTGGACCCTCCTCCTCCTTCCTCTCCAACACGTGCCCTGTCCCGATCCTTCCCCTTTTATCTCTTGCTGGAGGCCCTGTGCGTGGATTCATGCATATTGAAAGGAAATTGGTACTGGGTGAGACCTGGAGCCAACCTCCTGTGGTCTCCCCACCGGCCAGCCACCCCTGGGGTGGCACCAGGGCTCAAAGGGCATCTGCAGAGTGAGTGGGGTCCCTTGGACTGGCCTGTGGGGATCCGTCCAAAACTGGAAGTCTGACATTCTCCGAGGGGTCCCGCAGTGTGAGAGGGCACTCTGCAAAGCTGCTGTCGCTCGGCAGCTCCTATGTTGAGCGTTTGCCCCCTGGTGGTTAGTGTGTGTTATAGCTACTGGTCAAAGTGTCTGTCCCCTGGTGGTCATTGCACGTCATAGCTACCAGTCGGATGGTTGGATGGTCGCTTCGGCTTTTAGATAGATAGATGATAGATAGATAGATAGATAGATAGACAGACAGACAGATAGATGATAGGTAGATAGATGATAGATAGATAAATGGCAGGTGAACAAAGCACTTGCCGTTGTTGGGCCAGCTTGTGGACATTGCTCAGCGCAGACGGCCACTTCCCTGTGTACTTTGGGCATCGCCTACCTGGAGGAGGGAAATGTTGGCGTCAGGGTTTTCGCTTTTTTTTTAAATTTGTTTTTAAATGTATCTTTATTGTTGAAAGCATTGTAAGTGTCCACTTTGTTTTGTTCCCTGTGACCCCTCCTCCCTGCACCCACTGCTCCCAAGCCTTTGCCACACTCTTGTGCCCGTGCCTGCATTTAAGTGCCCCAGTTCATCCCCCCACTCCACCCCCTTCCCACCTTCCCTCTGAAATTCATTGGTCTGTTCATCGTTCTGTTCTCTGGATCTATTTTGTTCATTAGATGCCACATAGGAGTGGGATCATGTGATACTTGTCTTCCTCCGATTGGCTTATTTCACAGCGTAATACAGTGGCACCTCGAGATACGAGTTTAATTCGTTCCGTAACCTTGAGGAATGGGAAACTATGAGACGCTTGAGTGGAGGTAAACTGGTGGGTTGTGTGCAGCCGGCCCATCCGTGCAATTACTCCTATCTCAAATGTTGCTCGTATTTCAAAGCAAAAATCACTCGCTCGAAGGCTCGTATCTCAAAAATCTCGTATGATAGGGCACTCATATCTCGAGGTACCACTGTACTCTCCAGGCCCCTCCATGCTGTCTCAAAGGCTACGGATCCTTGTGCTTTACTGCTGCCTAATGTCCCAGGTGTAAGTGTACCCTGGTTGGTGTCAGGGTTTTCACCGTCTCATCCTGAGGCAGTCTGCCAGGCGATTGGGTGGGCTGACCCCACGGCTCAGGGAGTTAGAACTTGATAGCAACTTGACAGAGTACTTTTGTCCTTTGAATCGGGTACAATATTGGGGTCTTCTAATTTTTCCTTTACTTCTATTGTATTTTACAGAGACGTGAGCTGTGTGGGTTGGAAATAAACAGCCACCTCCACAGGAGGGGCTCCCAGAGGGTGTGAGAAGCAGAGTGAGCCGGCATCCCACCTCCTGTTGAGGACCCGGCGGCTGCCGGGCCCAGAGGCGGCGGCTCTCAAGAACGGAGATGGGTGGATGGAGGACAGAAAGCGGAAGTGCCTGCAGAAGCCAGGGGACGGGGCTCGGGAGGTGGGTGCTGGAGTGTGACGTGCTAGCACAGCCCGGGGAAAGGGCCGTGCTGTGCCTCCAGGTGGGCCAGCCCCACCCCGGCTGCTCCACAGCTTCCTCGAGGACCAGGTTCTGGCCACGGGGGAGAATTCACTGCCCCACACCCTTCCCTCAAACCCTGGGGCCGTGGGTCTTGGGCTGAGTGGGAGCCAAGGCCACGGGTAGATGTCACTCGCGGCTGCTGAAGAGACCACGCCCAGGTGTTCTCATGACTTTCGACTTTCCCCTTAGGGTGGAGCGTGTGGAAGGGAGCTCCCATCCTGCACTCCTGGCTCAGAGCCATGGCTGCCTCTCCCAAGCCAGCATGCGATGCAGGGGCCCATCATCCCCGTGTAATGATGGACCTCACTCTCTTTTGGGGAGGAAAGGACTGTTAGGGGGGCTCCTGAAACCTTTACCAGCTGAGCAGCCTCTCCTCCAGCATGGAGTATTCTGTCACAAAGCTTTCTGGAAAGAGCGGCAGCTTTGTGGATCAAAACCGCTAACCTGCCCCGCTCCAGGCACCACGCTGAGCCCTTTATGTTCCCTCTCCTTTACTCTCCTATTGACCCTCGTTCCGCTCATGTCCACGGTGAGGCCGGACTTTTCTCTTATTCACTTTTCTTTAAATACTCTAAGTCAGTGGTCGGCAAACTCATTAGTCAACAGAGTGGCTCACCGCGGCTCGCCGACCACTGCTCTAAGTCATACACTGAGCCCTACAACTCATTCGGGTTATATGACTTTAACTTTAGGGAGAATTCCATTTACTGTCTCAGGCATTTCTTTGTGTTTCTAGGGAGCATTTTGAATTTCTCATGTCTCCTGAGGAGCTTCAGCTGATGTGCAGGGAGGCGCCACAGGGCCATTGTCCCAGTATTAAGCTGTGGTTGCCTCAGAGAAATCTGGCCTACTAGATTATTTTATAAAATTATTTTTTTAAAATATTTTATTGATTTTTTACAGAGAGGAAGGAAGAGGGATAGAGTTAGTAACATCGATGAGAGAGAGACATTGATCAGCCGCCTCCTGCATGCCCCCTCCTGGTGATGTGCCCGCAACCACGATACATGCCCTTGACCGGAATCGAACCTGGGACCCTTCAGTCCGCAGGCCAATGTTCTATCCATTGAGCCAAACCGGATTTGGCCTGGCCTACTAGATTTTGATGGCAATAACCTCTATAAGCCTCTGTTTTCTTTTGTCTTTAACATTATTATTATTATTATTATTATTATTATTATTATTACTACTACTACTACTATTTGGATTAGAGACTTACTTATTTAAACCTTGAGTAAAAATAGACCAAAAACCAAACTCAAGGTCAGAGAGGTTAAGTACCGCACTGACTGGTTTGGCTCAGTGGATAGAGCGTTGGCCTGCAGACTCAAGAGTCCCAGTTTTGATTCTAGTTAAGAGCATGTACCTTAGTTGCAGGCACATCTCCAGTAGGGAGTGTGCAGGAGACAGCTGATCGATGTTTCTCTTTATTCCTCTCCCTTTCTCTCTGTAAACAAAATAAATAAAACGTTTTTTAAAAAAAGAGAGAGGTTAAGTACCTAACCTAACATCACACAGCCAGAGAATGCTGGAGCCAAAATTCAAACCCAGGTTAGTCTCTTTAGCCAAATGTTTAGCCAACATTATTTAGAATTTATATTAATGTATTTTATTTATCAGAGTGGGATTAGAAGTATTAAAATGAGATTTATACAATGTATACTGTAGTTCAAACCCCCAGGCTCCTAGGAGGCTGCTGTTTCTTTAAGCAGTGGATAAGGAGAAAAATATGACTGCAAAGGCATTGAGGGTGGAGAGCAAGTTATAAACAACATCATGTACCCCAGCAGTCCCCAACCTTTTGGTCCTCACAGACCATCAGTGGTCCACGGACTACCAGCTGGCAACTTCTGATCTACAAGGTTAGAGTTTCTGTGTAGATACATGCCCCTGAGTCAGGCGATGCATTTATTGGCTATTTTGGGTACAGATCAAACTGTATAAAACTGCTTTTTTTTAAAAAAAAAGAGCAGTTCATAGATGAAGACATAGGCTGGTCAGGTGGGAATAGTGTGGCTTATTTCTAAGAATCAGATCTTGTTTTCTAATCGATCATATTGACAGAAAGGAAAAGAAACGACACTCACACACACCAGTGTTACAAAACCTTGTATTAATCATTTCCCTTCACTTTCAATATAACGTTGATATGAAATATAGCCATGATTCTTAGTTACATGGGAGGAAATGAGTAATAAATACATTGTAGCAAGTTTAAACCACAAGGGTGTTTCACTGGTAACAACATTTGAAAACTGTACACTTGCAAAGAACAGCATCTCCAAACATTAGTATATCTGTATATCAGTAAAGCTTTTACATGTAACAAACATGCTATTTCCATATATGACAAATTTTAAAAATATGCATTGCTTGGCAACATGAACTAGGCAAAAATAGTTCTTTGTTCACTAACTTTATACAGGAAAACAGGACGAAAGGCATGCATGTACAACAGAGATGCCTGCATGGGGCATGCAACAGAAGAAAGCTTTTTAAAAGTCAGCTTACATTAGGCATAAATACATGAGGGTTATATATTAATAAGGGAGGAAGTCTTCTGTTGGACACTATTAACATTCCTGTTTTCTTCCTATTCCTCCCAGAGGAATACACATTCACCTTTAAGTAAAGATAAAGGAATTACAAAAAAAAAATAATAAAACTCACTTTGCAAACATCTCAGATGACTTGTAAAAAAAAAAAACAAAAAAAAAAACAACACTAGTGTTATCACAGCCCCATGTGCAAATTATCCTCTGCAGGTCCTTCTTGTAACAGGCACACTCGAGCGCCTAGCCAGGCTGCTCCTTGGCACCCAAGCTGGAGGGCCTGCCACGGGCATCTCCAAAGAGGGCCAGCGAGACGGGGGCCGGCTGTCCGCCCCTCGCGGCCCTTCTGGTGGCATGCCTGTGCATGCAGCCCAGCGCAGCCCAGGCTCTGGGCGAGACCCTAACGCCGGCTGGGCATGCGCGTCTGCAAACCCTGCCCTGGCACTAGCTACAAGAGGTGCAGAAGAACAGAAGATCCAGAGAAGCCTCCCATTCTGTAAAAGGCAACCGATGACACCTCAAAAGAAAACCGTGTTTCCCTCAGTGTCTCTACAAACGAATGGGAGACAGGGGCCCAGCTGCCGCTCCAATCCCGAGTACCCAGAAGGGACCCTCGGCACCCAGGACTGGAGAGCTCGGTGCAAACCGCTGCCTCCTCCAGGCAGACCCCGCAGAGTCTGGTTTGCTTGCTGGCCCTCGGTTAGCAAGTGAAACTCAAAAAGCACGGACGTATCAGCAGCAATGTTTTGTTTCTTGTACACAGTTCATGTGTGTCTTCCCATCGTTTCCGTTAAGAAACCACTATGAATAAAAAGCACCAGTAAAACATCATACATGATAACAATATTGTAGAACGCCGCTGTCCCTGGGACAGCGCAGAGATGCCAAACACACACACACACACACACACACACACACACACACACTGCTTAAATCAGAACAAGTGTGGGGGGGAAACATGGGAAATAGATTTCACTTGGAGATCTTTAATGTTTCCTATTAATATAAAACAGTCGCATTTGTGGGTCAATGGGTAGATACAAAAAAAGGCACTGCCGCGTTAGTACTAAATATCCGACTTCACAGCCTTACGCATGCAACTGTTTGATTCTTTTATAAATAAAATTCTTTTGCTTTAGAATTTTTAAATTGAGCTGTATACCTGCAGTCAACACAGGACTCGAGACGAGGTGGGGTGAGGCTCCTAAAACTGATCAGAACACTCAACTTAAAAAAAAAAAATTAAAACACTAAGAGCAAAACACAACTAAGTAGATAAATCTATACACAGTCAATAAAAATAAGCTTTTCTTTTTTTTTTCTTAAAAAAAGAATATGTTGTTATTAATAACAGACTTTATCATGGTTACCAGCCATAGCAAGTTAATAAGTAACATATCCAAAATAATATCTCTAATAATCAGATAACCATTGTTTCTATATTCAGTGAAGGAATAAATAGAAATTCAGATTTGCAAATACTTTTAAGGTCTTCCTTTTAAAGGAGTCATGCTAATGTGATTGTATTCACAATCTGGTTTCTGAACAACTATCGGTCTCTCTGGATGTGTTTTGCACAGACTTGAATGCTTTCTGATTTCTCCACGAGATGTGCGGTACCACCATTTTTTCTCCTCTTTAATGCTCTCAGCACCCAAAAACCACTTCCGCGAACCCTCTAGTCCTACCTTTGGCCTTCAACATTTTTAGCCTGTTTTTCCTGTCTTACATGTGATCGTCCATTCCAACACATTCCTCAAGTAACACTAGGCTTATTTAGAAAAGGGATGTGGAGGATGAATGTTAATGGCACTTGGTTAAAAAAAAAATCAACTAAAAAAATGCCGCCTCTTTCTGCACATGGATTTGTGTCTCTAGAATGTGCCATCCAAGGAGAGAGCGCTCTCTCTTTCTCTCTCTCTCAAGATTTTGTTAAGTTCAAGCCTTCGCTGGCTTGAACCTGGCTTGCTAAAGGCTCTCTACCCTTAAGATACCCTCACCCTTTTAGACCTTAAAGGGACTTTAAAAACCTTATCACCACCTCCACGGCCTCTCCGGGCTACGTGGGGTGTACATTTGTCATCTTGAAGGTGAAAGCAAGTTGTTTGGATTTCATTAAGGCCTTTTAAACCGGTGTTCGTGTCATTAACTGTTTTCTTTCCAATTAACCATGAGCAAGTGCAGCAATTTTCATGGTCTGATCTTTTCCATTTTGACGGACTTCACTTAAAAAAAAAAAAGAGAGAAAAGGCACCCGATTCACCCATGTACTACACAGACCTCATGCCCTCTCCCCGTTCTCACCTCCAGCGGGGTGCTCACCCCATCTCTTGCTCAGCCTAGGTTCCAGCACACAGCTCGGTCCTCTTCCCTCCCCTCCGGCCCCCGCACTGCACCGGACCCCGGAACGGAGTCTTCCTTGCCCTTCAGACACGCACGGGGCAATGACCCGGGGCGGCGTGGTCTGTGGCTCTCTCTCCCTTCTGGGTGGGGGAACCAGCCCACTCCTCAGCAAACCTCCCACAAACACCCTGCGGACGGAGGCGCCGCTCCATCACGCAGGTCCCTTGCCCACGCCGCCCCCTGTCCACTGTGACCGTGGGGCGGCCGAGCCGTACACCTGCCTCCGCTCCCTCTGCTACTTGCGGGCCAGACTGACGGCTGCTGGCCGTGCCTCTTCCTCCCTCTCAGTGGAGAACCGGCCGAGGACGCAGCCCCAGCGCAGGGTCCGGGAGGAGGACCCACCGCTGGCGGCGTTTTGAGCTCTTGTTTGGGCAATAAGGCCTCTGGCCAGCAAACCCATGTCCATCATTGCCTGTTCTCTCCACACCTTTGTGTGCAGCCAGGGACGGGGCGGGGAGAGGTCTCCGGTGAGGAGCAAGTCCAACAGAGAAAGGGCCTCGGGGCCTCTCGGAACCCCTGGACGGCCCGCAAACCCCTCCTTGACCCCCCCTAACCCCCCGCCCCAATGAGCGCCAGGCCCATGTCAGCACATCTCACTTTCCAAACCCACCTGCACGCTCCCCCGCCCACCGAGCAGAGCCCCACAGCCCTCAGAAAAGCCCGCCCTGATGCTAGTATAAAAATAGAGGGGAAACGAATCCATAGAACAGATCCTTTACAAAAACCATGGTATGAAGAGAAGCTCCATCCGCACGCTTTCCACATCGTGTACCCTTTAAAACTGTTATGTAAACAATACACAAATCAAAGTTTCTCTGAAATCCTGCTGCAGGGAAGCTCCCCTTCGTGCCCCCGTTGCCATGCGGCCCTCTCGGGGGCTCCATCCCAAGCAGGGGCGTCGGGAAGTCCATGGGGGGCGGAAGAGCGAGCGCCATCCGGCTTTGGTGGTCACACGCTGCCATGACTTCCTCCCGGGGCCAGGCGGCGCGGCGCTCAGGGCTGGGTGGGCTCCAGCCTCTTAGCTCTTTCCAGGCAGGACTCTCCCCCCGCGCCTTTGCATCCAGGAAGCCACTTGCATCCCCTCCACCTCCCCCCACCCCCCCAGTCCCATGTTTCCCTAGAGGACCCCACCCCACCCCCCACCAAGCCACCCCAGGACACAAACAAATGACAGAATAACCAGTCCCTGGTCTACTGATATGTTTACAAGGATGACCTACGCTCTCACAAAATCAAAGTGGGAGAGGGACCAGGGGAAGGCTGCAAAGCATCCTGGAGGATTCCGTGCAGCCCGACGATGGCTGACACTGGACCCGCAGCAGTCGATTTCACGGCCAGCGCGGTCTCCCTCGTCTTCAGCTTTAGATTGTGGAGGTCCGGTCCACCCCGTCTGGAGAGAGAGCA
>PVJN01022244.1:0-34358 GCA_004026805.1 Lasiurus borealis | reverse complement strand
TTCTAGTTCTCTTAAGACAAACCTGCCTTAAATCTTTCTCCATGATATCTAGTCCCCTGACAGTTACAAAATAGTTAGAAACTGTTAGGAAAATCTTAACTATTAGGAAAATCTTTTCTCTCTAAATTTTGGCCAGGCCAGGATTAATTGAGCAACTTTTAACAGAATATTTTATTTAATGAGCAGATGCAGTATTTATAGTTCTCGAGTGTCTGGGGCATCTTCCTGTAAAGTTTGGGCAGTTTCCTGAAAGACCCTGGGTAGGACCAGGAGAATTGATTCCCAGACTCCCCTCTACCACTGACATATGTGTGACCTTGGACGAGGCCCTTCCCTCGCCTTAGCTTTAATTCCCTCACCTGACAAATGAGAGGAATTAAATTAGATTAGCATTAAGATTTGTTCCAGCTCAGAAATTGGATGCAGGAAGCTTTTAGCTGTACTAAAATAATATAAAGAGCAATCTTGGATTTTTTGGGTTTTATTTTCATATCATGCTACAGAGGGAAAGGCAATTCCTACATCTTGGCAAGCAAGCAGAAGTGAGATCCTTCTGTCTCTCCACCCTCCTTCCAGCTTCTGACATTGATTTACTCACACAAAGCCCAAGAAGAAATACAGGCACTAAAAAGCCCACTTCAAGCATGTCTCTCTGAATTCTTAAGCTCTGTTGGAAAAGTTAGGGGTGCGGGACTCTTAAAAGCCAGCTGTCGGGAAAACACATCACCATCGTCTGTCTGTAGACACTTTCCAAAGTCTGAGTCTAGCTGTTTAAATCCTTCCAAGACTGGATCAGTAAACCGCAAGCTTCTGGGTGATACTGTTATTGATGGCAAGTGAGGATTCGGGTAAATGGTGGGAGTGGGGACTGGCATTTCCTGTTCCTGTCAGCATTTCTCTTACTGGCCTGAAAGAAGTGCTTTTGAATTAGCTTTGCACAGGCCCTTTTAAAGCTCAGAAGGCCCTTATCCTAGTGTCCTGAGCGTCCAGGCAGAACGGGGACTGAGGAACAGGTGAAGAGTACATGAAGAACTTTGACTGACAACTTTAGGCCTCCCTTGGCCATTGAACAAGACTTGTCAAAATAAAATGAGCCTTTCTCACCCCTCACTTGTTTGCTTAGTGGATAGAGCATCGGCCTGTGGACTGAAGGGTCTCAGGTTCGATTCCAGTCAGGGGCATGTACCGTGGTTGCAGGCACATCCCCAGTGGGAGGTGTGCAGGAGGCAGCTGATCAATATTTCTCTCTCATCGATGTTTCTAGCTCTCTATCCTTCTCCCTTCCTCTCTGTAAAAAAAATCTATAAAACATATTTAAATAAATAAATAAATAAATAAATAAATAAATAAATAAAATGAGCCTTTCGCAAAGCTCCTGAGCTCCATATTAATAATGTTCAACTGGCTGATGATTGGCTGCAAGATGCAGTTTCCAGCACTTTTAGCAATTCCCAGGAGATCGCCTGATGTTTGTGCTCTGTCATCGGGTTAAAGCCAATTTTTAAAAAATGCTTACGATATTCAATCTTTGTAGGATTTCAAAGAACGTGCAGACATTTTTAAAAACTATTTTTTTGCAACATTTTCATTCCATCTTAACTTTCTGTCCCAGGATGATCAGAACGCTCTCAGTGCCAGTGACAGGCGCCTGGTTCCATCTGTCTTACATCTTTCCTCCTACACATTTATTTCAAAACTCATTGGGCATTATTCCTTCTTCTTCTTCTTTTTTTTTTCCTTTGACCAGCATTTGACACTGAAATCTCTCTTCAGCCCAGCCCTCTAATTTATTCCATTATTTCAATAGTGGTTTTCTGAGTACATACTATGAACTAGGCCCTGACACAATGGTGATGCTATAGAACATAATGGGATTTTAAAAAGTCTTACCTTGAGGTTTCAACCAAATTTTACTTCTTTTTATCGATCTCCTTTTTCCTTTTGGTTCTTTTCTTCCCCTCTCTCCTCCTCTGCCTTCCCTTCTGTTTCATCTCTCTCTTCCTCTGCGGTTTCCCACTCTTTGGGGAGGGGCAAGATTTCCTGCTCACAAGTTGGTTGGTTTCTGGGAGGAGTCAGAAGATCTGGTTCAGGACTGGAACCAGCTGGTCTGCCACCTGATACAAGAAGGTGAAACCCAGGTCAAGGAAGAAGACCTTGTGCTGGGACCAATGTTGCAGCCAGGAGACGCCCGCCCCCGGGAGAGGAGCCCTAAAGGGAAGCCAGAGTGGGCCAATCTTAGGCTGCAAGCATCCGGGTTCCCCAGAGGACAGAGGACCTCCTGAGGAAGCCCCAGGGCATGAATGATTAGAAGTGGTCCTGATTGCCTTGGAGACTTATCCATTATTATTGTGAGCTTTAAACATGCCAGAGGCATACCAGGCAGAACCCTTGTCCCACCTTTAGAAGGCGTTTGCTCTTGGATTTTTGGCTTTGCCTCAAAGAAAAGTATTGAAACAAGAATTGAACAGATTTTCCCTCCCACAAAGAGAGACTCTAGTGATCCAGTGTTCTTAGAGTTAATATCTAAGCTACTAACTCTCTTTCAAAGTTATAGCTTAAATAGTAACTCCCCTCACCTTCCCTATTGTTGCTAATGTCAGCACACCCTTTTGGTGCAAAAGTAAATTTGCCTTGCTGGCCCATTTTCGAGTATTTGTCTAATTCCCCCAACACTGTTGAAGAGCATTTCTACACATTTCTCAATTATAACCCCTTTAAGCAATAACCTATGTGACTTACAGACCATTATGGTGATCCTATCAACAGGAGCATGGATGGTAGAGGGGAGACAGGTGCCTGCAAAAGGATCCAGGTAGGGTAAGGACTCCATAAGAAGGGATAATGATTCCAGCCTGACTTACACCAATTAGTGATAGAGCATCATACCCAATTCAGAGGTTTTTATTCTTTTGGATGAAGGCATAGACAACAGTGTGTTAACAAAGAGGTCACTCTCTTCATCCATTTATGTATTGTATTCACTATTCAGCAAAGAGTTAATGGGCACCTGGTCCATACAAGACATTGATTGGAATAGGAGCTAGGAATAGAGTGATGAGCCAAACTGGATATAGCTCTACCTTGATGGCGAGTATAATTGATGTGGTTGCACACCAGTCTCTCTGAGATTTGGGGACATCAGTTTAGAGGAAGGGTTGAAATTGTTGGATGCTAATAATTCTCCTTTGGAGCAGCATCATTGGACAGATTTTAGATGGTCATCTTTCTGTTTCTTAACCAAAAAGGGACAGTGGTTCTTCCAATGACCTTTCTGCTTATACTATCTAAAAGTGTATTTACTAATTCTCAAAGGATAAAGACCTAATCTTGTTTTCCTTTCAGAAGCCAGTTGTCTTATCTGAAGATTTCTAGCTCATTTACTTCCTGAGGCTCTCTGAAAATGTCTGCCCACATATTCAATATTTTCTAAACAGTTCATTTTGGATTTCAATTAATTTTTTTCTCATTAAGTCCCTTTATTCATATTTGAGCCCATAAGAAGAAAAAGGAAAACAAAACAAAGTAATAATGAAAAAGAAAAACCTCATTGACTTCAACTATTGTTCTACTCCAGAATATCCTTTTAAAATTTCTTGAAATCTGTTTTTATTTTTACTTAGTTTATAATTTTGAATCTTTATTCAATGTAACTTTTTAGAAAAGGCTTCTGGAATTGTCTTTTGTACTGTATTTTAATTTTTTTCTTGCTCTCTGAAGACACTATTTTCTTCGTTTGACACAGATAAGTTATTACAATGTGTTCTTTCTTACCCTTCTAGTTTTAAGCATTTTTTTTCTCCAGTTGAAGGACTAACAACTGAACTTGTACTGATCTGTAGTTCAGAACAATAATTAGCTAATAAAATCTTGAATAATGTAACAAATTTCTACCTAGCTTCCTGTGGCTTAAGAAAATCCTTAATTATAACTCTTAATATGGCTCTAGACCAAGGTTTAAATTTAACTTTAAAAAAACAACAATTCTATTTATTTGAACTAAAAACATAAACAACAACAATAAAAAAAAAAAGAATGGTTCATTCAACTTCTTTAGAGCTGCCTTCTGATTTTGCAGTTTTATAATGTGATTGCTTTTTTCCCAGTAAAACTCTGAAAAATGGGTGGCTCACATCAAAGGTCATGTAAAGATGAGTGGAAAGAGAGAAATTAAATTAGGGTTGGTTTCAGAGTCTTTGAAAAGACCATGCTGGAGTGCGAATTTTGTTTTTTAAACCTCAGCATACTAGTTAAAGAAGTAAACAACTTTTTAGATTTCTGGGATTCCTCTTAAATGTATTCATTATAAGTGAATTAATTGGTTGATTTTGAAATGCCCAAAATTCTCCATAATGGCCATCGTTATTCTAAATAAAATGCTTTTTATGAAAGTAAGTGCAAGAGTTAGGATTACAGTGCAACTTTCTATGGAAATCAGGAGTTTTTCCAAGAGGAAGTTGGGGCTGTGACACAGGAGAACCCATGAGGGGGAATTTAGTAAGACTGTGTGCCTGCAAATGGTGTCTTGGGTTCTCTTCATAAGCAAAAGTTAGGAGTGGGCCATGCAGTTAATGATCTGACAATCTGACCCTGGCATGCAGACTAAAACGAATCTGTCACACATTGACAAGACAATGGCCACATGAATGTTTTGTAGAACCTAAAGCTAAGTTTGACCAATTGTCCTTTCCTGAACTGGTCACCAGTTTAATGGACTTCCTGCCATTATACTGTAGGACCAGCTTGGATTAGATTGGTGACTTATTGTTCCATATGAAGTACTCCCTTACTCATCTATGAGAAACAATGTATTCCAGAACAAAACAAAAACACATATAATGAGACTTTTTAATATAGACAAATAAAAGCAAAAGAAAAATGAGCAGCAAGAGAATAAGCAATTTAATGGCAAAAATAGTTGTCAAATGGTATACCTCCAAAACAAAAGGGCTAATGTATAGATCTATGTCTATTTAGTCAACGATCTACTTTCCAAACCAAATATCTAAGGACCTTATACAAACACCTAGGTATAATTAACCAGATTGCACACCTGCAAACTAAAATTTCCAATTTCTTTATACAAAGATTAAGGGCTAATAACTTCATACAATGACCTGCTTGGTTAAAAATCACCAAAATGGTGAGAACTCAATGAAATTGGCTGAGTATAAATTAGGTTCTGATTTATCTGGCAGTAGACTGAAGGATAGAGTTTACCCAAGGAACTCAGTAAGTACATTGTTGGTTTTTGGGAAATATGGAGTTCAGGGAGTGGTGTCCTTCCTGAGACCTAAGTGGGATGACATCATTTATGGAAGCATTTAGTTGTTGATGGCGGGCACTCTGAAATTTATTTATGGGGGAGTTAGTTTCTGGTTGGCTGAATCTCAGGGCTATCACTGATGGGCTTATAAAAGTGTCTTAACTGAGGCGAACTGTCATTGGGCCAATGGGTTTAAAATGATTGAGCCAATGGGTTTAAAATGAATTCTGGGTGCAACGATTATAGAGCAATCAAACTTTCCCCAAGAATGTGGTAACTTTTTAATATTCTTACAGTTGATTCTTACTATTTGTTTTCACTGGAACACAGTGCAAATTGGCATCTTATAAAACATAAAATAATGTATTTATGTTCATAATCAGAGTTTCATGGAGTTTTATACTGAGCAAGGTGACTAATAAATGTTTCATTAAGACAAAGTTTGAGAACCTTTAGGTCCAGCCACTAGGTTTAGGCATTTTCTAAGAGGCAAGAGTATTAGTTAGATAAATTTATTTGGGGGGTTAAATTCATTACTTTTAATTTTCTAGCAAGAAGGAAAATCTTTGTCAACTTGCTGGAAATAGGGAAGAAGGGATTGTGGGTTCTAGAGAAGCAGCCCTTATTTGGTGGTTTTACGAAACAGAATCCTATCATCTTATAATTGGATGGGACCTCAGAGGTCATAGATTAACATCCCTCCAAGTTCAGAAATTTCCTCTCCATGCTATACCATCCTTGGCAGATGATGTCTAAATTCTGCTTGGGTACTTTTAGTAATGAGGCTCTTACTATACATCACAAGAAAGGTGCTATGTTTGGAAATGCTCCGATTTCCTGATGACCTAAGTTCTGTTTCATTGCTAGTCCCAGTTCAAGCCACATACAATAAGTCCATTTGATTCTATTTCATGGGATCAATAGGGCAGCTCTTCAACCATTTGAAGGCAATTGCTATGTGACATTACTGTATATTCTCTTCTCTAGTGATCCGTTTGATTCTCCTGTATGTGACAAGGGTTCTGGATTGCTATCTGTCCAAGTGACTCTAATCAAAGCAGTTTTGTCTTAAACTATAGCAACAACAACAATGACAATAACTGTCATTGGCTAAAAGATTACTACAGTTGACCCTTGAACAATATGGCTTTGAATTGCATGGATCTACTTATACAATAACTTTTTCTTTTCTTTCTTCTTCTTTTTTATACTCTCACCCAAGGATATGATTTCATTTATTTTTAGAGAAAGAGAAATATATATACATATATATATATATATATATATATATATATATATAGAGAGAGAGAGAGAGAGAGAGAGAGAGAGCGAGAGCGAGAGAGAGATCCATGTGAGAGAAACATTTTTCAGTTGTCTCCTGTTTGTGCCCCAACCAGGATTGAAACCTGCAATCTAGGTATGTGCCCTGAGTGGGAATCGAGCCCACAACCCTTTTTGGTGTACAGAATGATGCTCCAACTTATTTAGCCACCCGTTCAGGGCTGAGAACTTCTTCAGTAAATACTTCTACATTTTTCAATCCGTGGTTGGGAGTCCATGGATTTCGAGGGCCTGCTACACGCATTGATCTACATTATTTTATATAGGGGAGTGGGGTTGAACATTCACAGATTTTTGGCATTCACGAGATGAGGGAGGTAGCTGGAACCAATCCCCCATGGATGATGAAAGTAGTTAAGTTTTGAGGAAGTAAAAAACTACATGTGGATGTTCAGCTGCAACAGAAGTCAGTGCCCCTAACCTTGTTCAAGGATCCACTGTACTAGTATATGCCAGGTACTCTCCAAGCACTAAATTCGTTTAATTTGCAAAATGATGCCACGAGAAAGATACTATTTTACAGGTGAGAAAATAGTTTAAGTAACGTGAGGTAGGCAGTTTATAAATAACTTACTTGTTCAGGCCTTAGAGCTCACAGATAGGGAGTCAGATTGCAAATCTAAGCACTCAGGCAGTGCCACTTCACTTCTCTTGTTTCCCACCTGCAGATTGCCAAGAAAAACAAAACCACCTCCTCTTCCCTCTTCCTGGACAGTCTGCTTTTCCCAATAAGGTGCTGCTTTGTTTTGGCAGCCCTGCCTCAAGTTCCTGTTGGTTACTATTGGATTTGTAATTGGTGAAGATACCTATGTCTTTTCCCACATGATCTGCTGCTAGAATAAGCCTTCACAATTCCGTGAGCGTGCCATTGATTTTTTTTTTTTTTTGGACTGAAATTCTGCACTCTATCTTCTTCCTTATTTAGTTTCAATCAGTTAGGTTCACTGCACGAAGGAAGAACGGTTTGGCAGTGGATGAGTTTGAGGGGCATGTCCTAGGGGATGGTTTCAGCTGTGGAGAGCTGGACACAGTTGTGGCTAAATGGGAGGAGGAATAATTAACATAAAAGGAGAGGCACTTGGGTAGACCAACTGGAAGAACAAGATTGGACGTTTAAGATGGGGCTATATCTTAATATAGGGATGGAGTTCCCAATTTGGAAACAGAGAGAACAGGGGTGCCACTGATACTCTTCTCTTCCTTTAAATATGTCTCTTTCCCCTTCCTTACTCTCACCTTCTGGTTGCTGTTTTGTTTGGAGCGATAAGGATACATTTCAGGAAGAGATGACATTTGATCAAGGCCAGGAACCCTGGGTAGAATCTGAGCTGGCAGAAATACAATGGAGGGGTGTGTGGAAGGGTGTGGTGGTGGAGAGGGTCTGATCAGCGGCAAAGACAGGAGCCATTTGTAGGTATGTTTGGCAAAAACGCATGGCTATTGATGGCGACTGACTTGTCTATACCTGGCTAGGGCAGGAGACACATTAAAATTGCAAGGAGAGTGGCATTGAGCCCATGTTCCTCATTACCTCTTTTAAAAAAAGAGTCATTGTTCAAAATTTCCTTTGCTGAGCCCTATAGGCAGGCACACTGAATTAGTTATTACTGCAAAGCCAGCTTGGTCCCTGGAGGAAGAGGACTCAGATCTGTGACAACCAGTCTTTTTTGTCCTTGTAACCTCAGGGTATCTTATTGCAGTTTGAGTTTCTAGGGAGGAAGGCTGGGTAGAACTAGACATCTAATTAGGGGTTCTTGAGAGCTTGCCTTCCCTCCTTTCCTATCAGCTGGCTGGGTTCCCCTCTCCCCCTCACCTTCCTCCACTCCCTCTTTCTCTTGTTAACATATGGTTAGGAAGAAAGAGGTGTCAGCCATAGGAGCCTCTGGTGCACAGGTGTGAAATGACAAATGCACTTTCTATCCCAGATTGATCAATACCTCCCCCCACATTCATGTCTCCTAGCTCAGAAGTTGATCTTCTGGTCTTAAATGCTAAGTCTGGTGGGACTGATGGAAGTTTCTCTCTTTCCTCTGCCAACGTGAAACAAAACCAAATCCTCAACCGAGTTAGAAGCATGGGATGTGAATACCAGAGCTCCCAGGAGGGCAGCCTGATCTGCAGGAATCTGCGCTCTGCAGGGCTCACTCAGGGGGGACCCCTCACCTGCATGCCCACTCCCCCATTTGCTGCCCGCCCACCCAAGGAACCATGCCCCCCCCCCCCAGGAATCAGACACAGATATAGTATAAAATGTTTTCATTTTCAAAATGCAAAATAACGGTCACTGTAAAAATAATAACAATAACAATGATAATATAAAAAGCCTATCTTCTCCTTCTGCCCCAGTGCAAAATGACAGGTGCACTCAGCTCAAAGACACGTGGCTTTAGACACGCCATCCCTCCTCCGTGCTGCACGGCAGCAAAACCCGTCCCAAACTCCTTTTGGTGAATCTGTGAGCTCGTTCGGTGCTGCTAGCAGGCAGCGGCTTCTCCGAGGTCCACACAGCTCGGGACTCCTGCGTTCCCGGCTGGAATCAGCTTCAGTCTCCGTTTCCCGCCTCAGTCTCTCTCTGTCTCCTCTCGCCCATCCTCGCACCCACAGTTTCTAGGAGGCGTGCTGCCGGTGGGCGAGGGCCCGGCTGCAGAGGGTGGCTGCGTGCTGCTTGCCTTTCTCCTGCGGGGCCTGTGTCTGCAGGGCCTGGCGCTCCAGGGCGGCCCGCAGCTCGGCCAGGGCCGCCTCCTCGTCCCGCAGGCGGCTGGCGGCCGTGAAGGGGCCGCACACGGTCTCCACCAGCACCAGCACCACGCCGAACAGGGCCAGCACGCCGCCCAGCACGTACACCTTCACCAGCCTCCGGCTGGGCTTCTGGACGATCAGCTCCTTGACCAGAGGAATCAGCTCCTGCACCGTCTCCATCGCGGCTCGGGGCTCTCGGGGGCAGGAGGGACCTGGGGAGGATGGAGCAGAAAAGGGGACCGTTAGTCACCGAGCGATGGCTCGCTCCGGTGGCCGCAGCATCCGCCCCCCAGCCCCGCAGGAAGGACCCCGCGCCCCACCGCGCCCGGCCCGGCCCGGCCCAGCCGGCTCACCTGAACCGCACAGCGAGCTCCTAGGAGGCAGCGCGAGCTGGGCAGGGAGCGCGTCCGTCGGTCCGGCCGGCTCCGCGTTCTCCGCCTCTGCGGCCGCGGCGGCTCTTCCAGCTGGAGGCTCCACAGCTGACGCCCCGTCGGCGTCCCGCGGTCGCTTAAATCTCCCTCCTGGACCCGCCTCCGGGGCGCCCTGGGTCGGGGCCAGCGCCGGGCGAGCGCGCTTGCCAGGGAGGCGGAGGAGGGGTGGGGGGAGCCGGAAGGGAGACCTGGGGGAGGAGCGGGCCAGGGAGGGGTGGGGCGGCCACAGGCTGTGCACGCCGGGGACGTGTGAACGGGGGGCTGGGCCGGGGAGACCGCGCCAGGGTGCAGGGGAGACCGCGCCAGGGTGCAGGGGAGGGCAGACCTGCACGCGGAAAGTCCTGCTCCAGGTGCGCGCCAGGGCGAGAACCAGAGCCCCGGAGATCACTGCGTGCATTTGACACACGACTGACTCTCTCTTGGCGGTGCGGGTGGGTGCACCGCGTACCTGGTCTGGGCAGCCGGAGAAGGACCCCTAATGAGGACATCTGGGGTTCTACCTGAGAGGAAAAAAAAATACTAATTTTTATTTAGAAGGGTTGTCATCTTCCCACAGTTTGAGGGATCATAGGGGAGAAGGCAAGAGGGAGGGATACAGAACTGAGCAGGTGTCCCGGCTCTGTCTAAGGCCTTGTGTGCGGATACCGTGTCTTTCTGGCCCGACTGGTTTTATTCACAGGTGCTTGCATTGTGAGGGTCACCTGATAGACAACTTATTCACTGAGGGTGGCCTGTTATGCACAGGTGGTGTGTGTGTGTGTGTGTGTGTGTGTGTGTATGTGTATGTGTATGTGTGTGAGTCTTTGTGCCTGCAGGTGTTTGTGTATGTATTTCTGTATATCATGGAACTGTCATTAAATCCAAATTGCCTCCTTTCCCAAGTGAGAAACAAAGTTGGGGGTTAGGGGGGTCGAGACGAAGATGGAAGAGGAGATGTCTGTAAAAATTAATCTGCAGGTCTGGAATGTGAGCATTTCATGCTGTCCTCCAATGTTATTTGCCACTTCTCTAGATCTGGGGGTGCAACTGCCATGCCAGTTCAGCTCACCATAGTTTAGGGGAAGAAGAGAGAGAGAGTAGAGTTTGGTAAGAAGGTGAAGAATGGAGAGTACTCTTGGAAGTGTGAGGCTAGTTGGATTGATTGTGACTAGGATTAAACATCATCCTGTGTGTGGGTGGCACGGAGGGGGGTAGGGGAGGAGAGGGGAGGGAAGAGGGGTATGTGTGGGGGTTCTGATTTAGCTTTGTTCTCCAGATGCCAGAGTCAGCAAGTCAGGAAAAGGAGAAAATGGTAGGCCAAAGGGCTTTAAACTAGGAAAGGGAGAGGGCAGGGGGAGGAAGGGGGAAATTGGAGTGGCCAGAAAATTGCAAAGGTCAGTGATGCAATCTTGCAACAGCCTGTCACAATCATTCAAGCTGAGCCCCACGGGGAGGGATAGGAGGAAGAGCTGTTTCAGGGATCAAAAATATGAGTCTGAAAATTTTAACAGTAATCTTTCTTGGGCGTGGAGGTAGTCTAAGGCAATTTCTCAGACAATTTAAGTTAAAAATGGTGTCAATAATTACTTTTTGCCTGGGCTACTCATAGTTCAGGAAATAGGATTGGTTTGTACAGATTGGTCAAGCTTACCTAAATAGCTAATTTAACATTATGCGTTTTTGTCTGTACACAGTGGTCAAGGTGACAATGGTCCTAATTGGGATTATTTCTGGAAGATTGTATCCCCTGCTTATTATCTTTTTACCCTAGTCAGGCACGAAAGTTCTATAACCAGGGGAGATTAATATCATTCTTGGCATTTTCTTTGATTCTCTAATAACTGGCAGAAATGATCTGTAGACTTTCCCAAGATCTGTGAGTGTCGCAAACATGGTGACTTTTGAGAGAACATGTCACATGCACCTTAATATCAGGGCCTTTACCTGGTTTCTGCTCTGAAGGCGCGTCAGCCCAGCGATGAACCCAAAACTCGGAAATTAACGTATCAGTATTTCCGGTGTTTCTGTAACTCGAAGTTCACAAACCACATGTCCTTCAAGGTCAGCAGATTGTCATTTATCTGCAGTTCCCCTTTCTTGTGACTTTTGGTGGGAGGGCACATCACCCCACCTCAGATGAGTTCTTTCCCTCTTTGACAGTCTGACTTCAACCCCCAGACCTCACCGGCTTGCTGGCCAGGGCTGGGCAGAGAGGGCAGCAAGTGGTATGCTTTGCGGTTGCTGTGGAGTTGGCGTTCCTGGTTTAGGTGTTAGCGGATGTCCATGATCACCCCTAGCTAGGAACTGCTGCCACACACAGCTCCTGTGTCTGGGTGGGGAAAGAGAATCCAGCCTCTAGAGCGAGGGATTAGATAGGGCTTGGGAAACTAAGCCCATGCATTAAAGTACTGATGTCACTTTAGAGATGTAAAGTCTTGTGTTGCCACACACAGGTCAGTCACAGGTTATTGCTGTGAAGTTCTGAGCAGCTTGGTAACCAACCGTCCCTCTTTGCCCAGGATTGAGGGGTTTCCCCCAGATGTATTATAACTTACAATGCTGAAACTGGGGCTGTTCTGGGCGGTCAGGAACAACTAACTCATCACCCTACCCTCGAGTCTACCCCAGTATTTTATTATTGACATTTCCAGGAAGACAAAGAAGGCTAGTTTGAAATTTATTTTGCTTTCCAAATCCCTTTCTTCCAAACATTAAGGTACCCTGAGCCACCTACAGAGAAAACAATAAAAAGGGGTGACGTGTAGTCCAAGGGGGAAGAAGGAAAGAGGAAAGAGTTGTCCCTACAACTGTGCCTTGGAGACCGAAGGAGCAGGGGACAGAGGTCTTTTGGTGGTTGGTTATGTATGAAGCTCAATTATTAGAAGCATTATTTTGTTAGCCAGAGGCTTGCTGCTACTGAAGTCACTACTTAACCCAGGGTTCCCTGAGGCTGGAAGGAGGGTATCATCATAGGAGACATGATAAAACTAGTTGTGGATCTTACACTCCAATTTTTTTCAGTCCTTGAGTTACTTTTATTTCATGTAAATATCTTTTGGAGAGAAGGTTTCTTATCACTCTATGGAACCTATATTTCTAATCTTTATCTTCCTCTGGTCTTGAAGATTATCATCCTAGAGTCTAGACCTTTCTGTATGGTTATCCTTCTTTTGTCACAGCTTGACACCCCTAAAACAAGAGTCCCTGCATTGTCTGTACTCTTACAAACTAAGTCACCTTCTCAGCCTCCTTATTTCTGGCAGCGGCATCTCCATTTCACCTGTTATCTGGGCTTGAAATATGGTGGCATTTTCTTGGAGGCCTTCCTGACCAGTTCACCCCATCATCCCATCACCCTCAGCCTGGCCTGCCTCCTCTCACAGTCCTGAGCCCTCAGGGGATGTTCTATTGCCAGCTTACCGGAAGGGCGCCGAAGTTGCAGTCTGGCCTCCCTCTGTGGGAGGCGACCAGCCAATCAGGGAAGGCGCCACCCCCATCACCCGCTGCTGCTGCTGCCACAGCTGCCTGCCATCCTCAGCCCTTGCAGCAGCTGCAAATTTGTCCAGAAGGACATCTGGAAGACCTCTGGTCTATCTGGTCTAATTAGCATATTACTCTTTTATTAGTATAGATGATTTTTTGGTTTGCTTTTTTAGTTGTCTTCCCCATTCTTTGGAAAATGAGCTTCACGAGGACCAGGACTTTGTTTATTTCTTTCCTAGGTCTCCAGGGCCCAGTATATTTCTAGATGCTTAATTAGGTAACTATGGGATTAATGAATGTCATTCCCACTGGCCTGTGAAGTCTGGTGTAGGGAGAACTGTGTTTTTAAAGTCTGCCTGCAGTAAGGTTTTTAGTGGATGTTCAAAGAAGCATTCAGCATTTTTCTCATTCTCTTTCTTTTTTTTTTTTGTGGTGGTGGTGGTGTGTGTGTGGGTGGGGGGATTTGCTGTTAGTCCTCTCCTCACAAATCGATCTCAAACACTACCACTGACTAAATCTTCCAAAATTACATTTTATTCTTCATTGCCTGCGTACAGCTTGGGGTGATTTCTCACCCAGATGATGAATTTCTGGATTCTGCATGTTGAATTTGCTTGACCAATATTTTTGGAATCCAGGGTTTCTGTGATCTGATCTTCTCTCCTCCTCTAACATTCTCTTCTACTCCTCTCCAACAAGAACCCTTAGCTCCACAGGTGGGTTTCTCTCAGCCCAAGAAGTAACTCATTTGCATTGTTGCTGCTTCACCTTGGCTGATACTCTTCTTCCTCCCTGGAATGCTGTTTCCTTCCTACTCTGTCTTTCCTCCTTCAATTCATGTGCTCCAAGAAGCCACCACCGCCTGTGCCAGCACACCCAACCGCGCCTTTCTGTGAATTGCAGCTGCCTTTGTGTCTTGTGCTGCCCAGGTTGGCACTGCGTTGTGGACTGGGCCATGTAGCTCTCCGTTGTTTCCCGTGTGCTTGTCCTGAATCTGTGCTAGACCAGATCTTAGTTCCCTTCCTGGTGCTAACATATCATAGGGGCCCAATCAATGCTAGTTTCACAGACCTGGAAGTCAGTACTTGAACAGAGACTGCAAAAGGATCAGTGAAGACTCTCTTGGGAAGTTATTTTGGGCACATTGGCTTGTCCTTAGGGTTATAATTACCCAAGCCCTGGCATCTTGGCTTAGTTCCTTCCACTCTGAATCCCTCACCTTTCACTTGCATTCCCAGCTTAGTGTCTGACGTGGCAGCGATTGGCTCACCCTCAGGCACCCCTCCAGCCTGCTCTTGGGACACCGGGGCCTTGTTAAATCAACTCTGAGGAACAGACTTTTTGCTTTTGTCCCTCATGGCTTCTGGTCACACAGAGCCACTAGCTGCTGGTGCATGCAGATGTGCTGGGAGCCCTGGGTAGCCATGGGCACCCTGCTGCCCACATACCACATCTGAATGGCGGTGCTATACTTTACAGATTGCAACCAGCACAAGGGACTTCCCCCAAGCTCAAATATTAGCTGGCCTCGAGAGTACAAGGATCTGGAGCCAAACAGATTTGGTTTCATTTAAGTCTTAGCTCCTATTCCCGGGGTCTGACCTTGGAAAAGTGACTTAACTTCTCTAGCCTCCATTTTCCTATCTGTAAAGTGAGAGTAATGGTAAATTCTATAAGATGGGGTGTGGTGAGGCTTGAGAGAGCTAGACCACTATAAAGGGCTTAGTGGTCCGGCACAAATGAAGTAATCAATACATTATTGATTCAGTTATTATTCTTTCATTATTCAGTTGTCTTTACTTCTTGCTCCATGTCAGTAGTTGTCATGGTCCTTTATCCCAGCCCAGAACATTCACATTCCCTGGGGGACATATAGGCAACAATAAGGTCCAAAAACCTTTCTTGAAACTAGCTATGTATTCAATACTATGTTAAGTATAGTTATAAAAGCAGAATACAAAATTGTCCTTGCCTCAAAGTAGCTCATATTCTAGTTGAGGACACAGACATTAAATAAGTTGTTTCCATATAGCAGGATAAGCACAATAATGGAAATACTAGTATATACCAGGTATACAAAGAATAGAGTGAGAAATATATTGATTCAATTCAGGAAGGAGGTAGTCAAAGAAGGCCCAGGAATGGATGATAACTGAGCAGCTTAGGGTATTAAAGGATGGATACTGTCCACTATGGAACTCTGGGGTAGAGTGGGGGCCAGGGTTGGGAGGTTGGACTGAAAAAGGACTGCATATGAAAATGGGAGAAAGCATTGCATGGTCTGGGAGAAGTGAGGCAAGATTGGTGTCAGAGCATAAAGGATGGGTTTCGGGAAATGGAGGAAATGAAGCAATGGTAGGCAGGAGCCAAATATTGAACAATTGCATAAATGATCAACTGCATATGCCATACCTAGCAACTGCTGACCACTCCCTTTGTCCTGAAACACCTTCTCTTTGGCTTCCAGGATATCATAGTCTCCTAGTTTTCCTCCTGCCCTAATTATGGACACTTCTCAGTTCTTTTTCTCACTTTTGCTTTTTATACAATTTATAAATGTCAGCATTTCTCAGAATCCAGTGCTGGGGCCTCTTTTCTTACTCTACACACTCCTGTAGGTGACTTAGTTTTCTCCCGAGGCTCCCATTACTGCCTCAATGCAGATGACATACAAACCTGAACTCTAGCCCTGTCTCCCCTGTCTGTGCTGCATCTCCACTTGGATGTCTTGCAGATATCAAGCTTACCATGTCTAAAGCCAAATTCAACATTTCTTAAACTTGTACCACCATCTTTTTTATCTTAGGCTTCATTGTTTACCTAGTAGTAGCCAGGCCCTAAGCCTGAGAGTCATCCTTTATTCATCTCCCCCTCTGTCATCTCTCATGTAAACAATCACCAAGACTTGTCATTCAGCCTCTTAAGTATCTCTTGATTTTATTTCTTTTCTACACCAGTAAGGAACTGAAATATTCTGCAACTACATCAACTTGAAGGAAGACCCCAAGATCCAGATAAAAACACTACTCACCAGACAACTTGATTTATTAGCTTCATGAGATCCCGAGTCACTGTGCCAGACATTTGACTACAGAAGTGTGAGTTAATAATGAATGCATTTTGTTCTATTAAGTTTGTGGTAATTTGCCTTGTAGCAAGTGAGAACTAATACAAGCTGCATGCTATGAGCTATTGCTGGGTTGACAGAGAAAACCCATTCAAACTTGACAAAGCCCCAGTTGGTTTGGCTCAGTGGATAGAGCGTCGGTCTATGGACCAAAGGGTCCCAGGTTTAGTTACAGTCAAGGGCACATACCTTGGTTGCAGGCTTCTCCCTGGCCCAGGCCCTGATTAGGGTTTGTGTGGAAGGAAACCAATCAGTGTGTTTTTCTCACATTGATGTTTCTCTCTGACTTTTCCTCTTTTCCACTCTTGATAAAAATCAATGGAAAAATATCCTCCGATGAGGATTAACCAAACAACAAAAAACTTGACAAAGATTAGGAAAACTAACCAGGATGGGAAGAACCTGGCTTAGATCCTGTGGTCCGTCATCTTGTAATCTCTTTACCTTCTCTGTTTCTTTTATTTTTACCCTGAAAGACTTAACCATGGTTGGAGTCAGTCAGCTATCTATTCTATGTCAATCTAAACTCAAGTACTTTATTATTGCTGGAATAAACCACCCATTCAGGCTGACTGTATTTTCTGTGAATTTAAGATCACAAATCTCAAATGGGAAATCGGCTGTAATTTATTGTGCTACCCAAGTCACTTATCTTTATTACTCTCTAAAAAGATTTTTTCCACAGACACCTCATGACCTGGTGAAATAGAAAGAATCAGACAGGAACTACTTAATTTTCTAACCACCAAATCTATCTGCTCTACTTTCTATCACATTACCAGGGAGAAAGCATCCCTGATTCTTTTTATAAAGAAGTGCCCCTCCATCTAATCCGGACTCATATAGTTAAGGTTTTGGGAGTCCGTGAATAACTCAAGTTGCTTTAGGCTACAAGTAAGAAAATCTAATTCAAAATGATGAAATAATAAGAAAAACATATGATTTTACTAAGCGGGGATTTCAGGATCAATTCATTTGGTAGTGTAACATTATCAAGAACTCGGGTGCTTTCCATCTTTACAATCTTATATCCCCAGCATGGAGACTTATTATAGTCTTCACTTGCTGGTTCCAAAATAGTTGTCACAGTGCCAGGCATTTCACTCAATATGACAACATCCAGTGAAAGGAGAGAGGATGTTCTTTCTCTTTCATTGCCAAAGAAAGTTTGCCTACAATCCTTCCAGAGACTTCCTTTCATGGCTAGACTGGGATGAATGCCCATCCCTAAGACTATTTGAAGGAAAGGATTACCATCATGAGCTTAGACCAGTAGTCTCAAAAGGTTGTCCTTGGGAACAGCGGCAGCAACGTCATCTGAGAACTTGGGAGAAATGAAGATTCTTGAGCTCTTTCCCAAACCTATTGAATTATGCAGGACAGGCTATCTTTGTTGTAAAGAATCTTCAAAGTAATTCTGGTACATACTAAAGTTTGAGAACCACACGTTTAAGCTAATCTCTGAGCTGGAGAAAGGACAACTGCCCTGAATACTTGAAAAATACTGAGGATCTTTAGCAGGGAGGAAGGAGGGATTTTGGGTAGGGAGTAAACTTCCTGTCATATCTCTCCCCTTTCATAAATAATTATTTTCTCCTTTGATTATAGTATACCAAATACTATTAGAAGAAGGCATTAGAAGAAGTTTAAGTTTAAAAAATTTGGCTCTCAAAAGAAATTTCAATCGTACTGTTGATATTTGGCTCTGTTGACTAATGAGTTTGCCGACCACTGACCTAGGCCCTAGGGCATACTCTAATATCTGAAAAAGTCTAGTCCACAACCCAAATCACTATCCAGTTGTTGCATGGTGCTTTGCTCCTCTTCATAACTACACCTATTTACTAGTTGTCTACAAATCACTGCAACTGTTTCTTCATCAACCATTCATTCTTTTACCCATTGCCATATGGTTTCCATTCCCCACCACCCCCTCAAAATTTAATAGGCTGAAGGCTCTTTATTGAATGAAGTGGCTTTTTGCATCCAACAAATATAACCATTTCTTCCTTTTTATTTTTACTTATTACTTTAGGGACACTGCACTCTACTATTTTTCATCCTACTATATTCGTTCCTTCTCTCTAGGTCTCCTTTGTTATATCTTACCCTCTTTCATTCAGTGGTTCTCAGCCTTGAATGCACATTAGAAACATTGGGGAACCGAGACTGGTTTGGCTCAGTGGATGGAGCGTCGGCCTGCGGACTGAAAGGTCCCAAGTTCCATTCCAGTCAAGGGCATGTGCATTGGTTGCGGGCACATCCCCAGTAGGGGGTGTGCAGGAGGCAGCTGAATGATGTTTCTCTCTCATTGAGGTTTCTAGCCCTCTATCCCTCTCTCTTCCTCTCTGTAAAGAAATCATAAAAAAAAAAAAAAAGAAAGAAACATTGGGGAGTTTTTTAAATTTCTGAAAACCAGGTAACACTAAGAGCAGTGAAATCAGAAATCCCTCTAAGCAGGATATCAGTAATATTTATTTTATTATTGTTGTTGTTGTTGTTATTATTATTATTATTATTTTAAATCCTCAGCCAAGAATATTTTCCATTTATTTTTAGAGAAAGCTGTAGAGAGAAGGAAAGACAGAGAGAAATATCAATGTGAGAGTAACACATTGATTGATTGCCTCCTGCAGGAGCCCTAACCAGGGCCTGGGCTGGGGAGAGGCCTGCAACTGAGGAATGTGCCCTTGACCAGAATCGAACCTGGAACACTTTGATCCACAGGCTAATGCTCCATCCTTCAATCCACAAGCTGACGCTCCATACACAGAGCCAAACTGGCTAGGATAATATTTAAAAGTCTAAAGGGGATTCTAATGTGCAGCCAAGTTTGAGAATCACTGCTCTTAATGTTGGGCACTCCAGGGTCCTGCCCTGATCCCTTCCCTCTGCCTACATTATTTCCCTAGGTCAGTGGTTCTCAGCCCTGTGCCACTTTAGTCATCCTGGGAGTTTTTATAAATGACTGATAAATTCATCTTGAGAGTTCCCCAAGATGAATCGACTCTGAATTCCTGGGGTGATTCTAATGTGTAGCCAGAATGGTGAACCACTTCCTAGATGATTTCCTGTAGTTCCATGGTGGGAGGCTCAGTGCTGTCCTAGAGAAAACTCAGCAATGATGAAAATGTTATATATCTGCATGGCCCAATATTGAACACTTGAAATGTGGCTTAAGTGACTGATAAACTGAATTGATAACTCAATTAATTTTAATTGATCTAAATTTAAATTAAGTGACCCCATAAGTGTGGCTACTGGCTACCGTATTAGACAGCACAGCTCTATACAATAATGACTCTGAAGGTTGTTTCTTTCTCATGAGCTTCAGGCTTACATATTAAGCTGTCTAATAGGTAGCTCTTCTTAGCTAGCTAATGGGTGTCTTTAACTTAATACAAAAGATATTCTTAAATTTTTTTCTTTTACAAAATTCTTGTTCTTTTCTTAGTCTTATCCCTCTTGGTAAATGGCATCACTTTCCATCCAATTCCTAAAGTCGCAAACATGGAAACCATTTTTTATTCCATTAAAAAAAAAAATTCTCACCCGAGGACATGCTTAGAGAGAGGAAGGGAGGGAAAGAGAAACATTCATCGGTTGGTTGCCTTCTGTACATGCCCCAACTGGTATTTGCCCTGACCGGGAGTCTAACTGGCAACTTTTTGGTGCCAGGACAATACTCAACCAACTGAGCTACTCTGGCAGGATTTATTCCCTTCTTTTCTTTCTTTCTTTCTTTTTTTTAAAAAATATGTTTTATTGATTTTTTACAGAGAGGAAGGGAGAGGGATAGAGAGTTAGAAATATCAATGAGAGAGAAATACCGATCAGCTGCCTCCTGCACGCCCCCTACTGGGGATGTGCCCACAACCAAGATACATGCCCTTGACCGTAATCGAACCCAGGATCCTTCAGTCCGCAAACTGATGCTCTATCCACTGAGCAACACCGACTAGGGCTATTCACTTCTTTTCTTTACCTTTCTCATCCAATTTTTCAGAAAGTCTTGTTTGTACTACTTCCAAATATATAATTTGACTTTATTCACTTCTCTCCATTTCCACTGCATGCAACCTGAGTCAGCTGCCCTCATTATTCACATAGAATGGTCAAAGCTAAAAACCATTGCATCCCTAATGCTTTCTAAGGTATGTATTAATTTCTTAATCTTATGAACAACTCTACCCAGTGGGTAAACTATTATTCCTGGTTTTTAGTTGGGAAAACTGAGGAATAGAAAGCTTAAGTAATGTGTCTCAGATCACACTACTAGTTAGTGGTTGTGTGATCTGTTAGGTTTTCCCTTGTCCTACGGATCCATACTAATAAATTAATATTTATTTATTGAACACTTACTATGCACAAACACTGGGTTATGTACTTCATTAGGGGATAAAACGAGTGAGCAAGAGTTATCCCTGTTGTCAGAGTTTGCAATCCAGGTTTGGGGACAAATCACAAAATAAAAGTTGCAAAACTTTTTTGTCAAGCTGAGGCCGAAAGGATTCACACAGCAGAACAGAACTGATTGCTAATTGGATGGTATCGGTAAGTTCTGCTGTTGGTGTTTGGGAAGAATTGACAGAGAACAGCAGAGTAGCCATCACTGGCCCAGGAACCTGAAGCACGCCTTGGATTTAGGGCTTAGCCAAGGACACCGAGGTGGAGAGGGCAGCGCAGACCGAGCCAGATGGCTCAAGCCCAAGTGTGGTCAAGAGAACAGCATAGCTGGATCTGAGCACCTGAGTGAAGGAGGCTGTGTGTTAGGGCCAGAAATGCAGCTTTTCTCATCAGGACCCTGGGTGTCTGGCTGTGGACTCTGGACTTTAATCGGGAGATGATGGAGTTGTACAAATCAAAGTGCATTCTGAATCCAACTTAGCAAATGGAGTAGCAGGCCAAAGCTATCAACACAATCCGTTATAGGTAAAAGTGCAAGGGATTTGAGTGTTTCTACATGTGTGCCTATGTGTAAGTGTGCATGTGCATGTCCGCCTTAAGAATAGCCCCAAGTCAAGAAGGGGCAACCTGTTTTAACAGTATTTGACTCGAAAAGACAGGTGTTAAGGCATCTATAAGCTTAGTATGGTTCTATGGTGTGCTCTGGCTGGGAAAAGCCTCCTGTCATCAGTTCACAGCAGCAGGTATAGAGTCTCCAGAACAGAAGTTCTCTTGGCTACAATTTTCTTCCCTCAAGTCTACAAAAAAGACTGATTTAGCCCAGCTGGTGTGGCTCAGTGGTTGAGCTTAGACCTAAGAATCAGGAGAGTATGGTTTGATTCCTAGCCAGGGCATATATCCAGGGTTGTCAGCTTCATCCCCAGTATGGAGCATGCAGGAGGCAGCCAATCAATGATTCTGTCTCATCATTGATGTTTCTATCTCTCCCTTCCTCTCTGAAATCAATAAAAACATATTAATAATAATCATAATAATCATAATAATAATAAAAAGAGCACAGCTTTACTAAGATGGCTAACATTCCTACAGGAGCTTCCCAAGTTATTGCTTATGGGAGAGTCCTATTCTCATGTGATGTTTCCATCCAGGTTTTTCTTGGACTCAGAGCCAGCTTTACTTTCTCAGATCATTACGCACCTTCCTGCAGAGCTTACTGAGACATTTGGGGTGACACTTTTAAAACTTGTCTGGGAGAAAAAAGTATCAGTGATCAGCCAAGTGACTGAGCATTCGTCTGGGACTGAAGGGTGTCCTGGGACATGGGACTTTCAGGGCTTAAATGAGGAGAGTCCTGGCAAACCAGAATGGTTGGTCACCTTGCAACAAACTGGAATTGTCTCCTTGAAGATTTGCCCTGACCCCACAGTGGTTTTTCCCTTAGAAACTGGAGTAGCATGTATGCCTCACAGATATTTACCCTCTGGGTGCAATTTGCAGAGATCTCATTTTCTCTGTTTCCAAAGTTTTCTAGAAAGGCAAACTTGTGATGTTTCAGGTTTTGCAAACTGAACTCTTCACCGTGGCCCCAGGGAAAGAAAGCGCCTTCTCTTTGTAGCGCCCTCACGCTTCCCCAACAACTGCCCCAAGCTAAGTAACAAAGGTGCTGTCCAGAAGGGCTTTGCCTCTTATCTTAAGCAGGTGTGGACTCAGGTTTTACTAACGCCTGAAGCCATAAAACAATATCGCTCTTACGCTTGAAGCCAGCTCGAGCTCCTCTGTCATGTTTGTAAACAGCCCCTACTCTCACCTTCTGTCCTTCCCTGTTCAGAAAGGCCAGAAGCATGGCCCTTCTTGGGGAGCTCAGTTTGCCCCCTGAGTGACTCATTTTTCCTTCTGGTCCAGGTCACGGCTCCAGGGAGTCTGCAGCCCTCATGGGACACAGTGGAATGCACACAGCACAGATTCTCAGGTTGGGACCTGGGGCCTCCTGAGGGGAGTTGGAGAGGAGCAGTCCAGCCACTCACTGCCCCGTGAGTGAGCTATAAAACATCTGCGTGGGAGTGATATTTGCTTTTTGTTAGAACACTGTAAAGGCTGCTGATCATGGCCCCTTTGTGTGACGCACACAAGTGGGGACATTACAGAGCAGCATCTGGCCAGGCACTTGGCTGAGAGGTTTACATGCATTGTTTCCTTTCATCTTTACAAGGACCCATGAGATAGACTGTTAACTGTTCCCATTAAAGACAGCTTGCTTTGCTGCCATCAGACGGTCAGAGCTGCAGGCCAATTCAGCCCCTGGGTGGGGCCTGCCTTACAGATATGGTCTTACAGGTTCTGTAAGGAATTCTGAGGGGTGGCTTGGGTTGAGAACCAGGAAAATCCAACACCTTTATTTATGAATCATGAGGCTGAGACCCGGAGAGGAGCTTACCTAAGTTCATGCTTCTATGGAGCAGCAGAGTTGAAGGTAGGTCTCGGATTTAAGAGAGGTTCAAGTTCAAGCACCGACACCATGTGGCCACAGGTATTGCAGGGACATGCTGATGAAAGGTCACAATAATGAACTTAGAACCTAATTCCCAGAGGGCACAGGGGTGGAAGAGGGGGCGTGGTCATGAGCTGACCTGCCTGCCAGAGGAAGGTAGGGCAGTGATGGTAGTAGAAATGCCAAGATACTCCTCCCTCTTCTCTGGGAAGCCAGCCAGCCATGCGTCAGCATTTGACTCCACCAAGTTGCAGGCTGCCCCTGGCTGTACCCCTCAGGAGAAGGTAAGACATTTTGGGGGTATCCTGGGAGGTAGAACAGAAGGAGCTGAGGGCCCCTTAGGTGACTCAAGGGCCTGACCTCAGGGGAAGGAAGGGGATCTCCCTTCCTGGGGTGAGGAGGAAGTTGTGTTATCCGTCATCACGCCCTTTGTGGTCATCGAGCCCTTTGTGTGAGCTCATCAGCTCACCATGATGTTTGTCCGGTCACCTTCTTGTCTTCTCACTCCTTCTAGGGTGCTGTTGTCCTCACTCACAGTGGCTTCCTGTTGGTATGAGGGGAAACCCTGATGGTATGTACCAGAGTCTCCGGGATGAGCTTATACAAGAGGGGCTGTCAGTATGGAAAACAAACAAAATGTGGTATCTATTTTAGATGTTTCTGCAGTGTCTCTCCAGAGCCCTCAGTCAGCATCAGTGCTCCAAGAGCTGGATCAAGGACTCACTCAAATAGACATTTTTAGATTGTCTTGGTTAGGTTTGGGAAACATCAAGTTGAGAGTCTGTATTCTGGTCAAGGATTCCCAAGGGTGGAGTCAAGAGTTTAGGTGTAATTACAGGTTAAGGGTCTGGGACCACTTACTAGCTGGGACCAAGCTATTGAAAATATGTCTCATTTTCTCCATCTGTAAAGGGAGGATAATTGAGTGTCTACCTCCAAAGAAATGTAGTGGGTGTTAACTGAGTTAATAGATATAATGCCTGGCATGCTATGAGCACCCGGCTAAATGTTAGCAGTAGTTAATTTCAGCTGACTGCCTGATTTCTCCTAGACCTCAGGACTAGGCCAATGTGCACCATTGTCCTTTGGGTAGACATTCAGGTTGGGGAGGTGAGCGTGGGGGTAGAGAGAAGGGTCTGGAATAGAGTCCTCCCCAGGACAGGCAGCCCAGGCTCTTCCTGTGCTTACTGCTGGCCTCTGCCCAAGGCTGGTGCCCGTCTGCTCAGTTACACAGCGGACCCACTCTCTCTGTTTCCTGGGGAGGCACACAGAGGAGTGACTGATGGTCTGGACACTTTAGCGGTTGTGCTGGAGTGAGGGTCACACAAGTTTGAGTCAGATGGTGAATCTCAGCACCACTCCTGGAGCCCATCCTGTCCCACAGACAAGGACTCAGCCATGACTCACTGTATGTAGGTGAGGCCTGAGCCTTAGTCACCTGGCGCCCCTTCCTGCAGCACCTGAGCATCATCATGCACAGCCTAGACCAGGCTCTCTTATCCTTCCTAACCTCTTTTCTCTTTTTCCTCCTTCTTTCCTCGCTTCTTCTGACATCTCATTGATCAGATCTTGAGTGATCTCGTTAGCAACTTGGACGGTTTAAGTCCGACAGATGGATAATGGAGAGCGTAGCTTCTAATGCCACTCCTCTCCCTGTCAGAGACACTGCCAGGAACGCTGATGAGCAGGCAGAGGAGAAGCTTGTCTACATTAGCATGGGGGCAGTCTTGTCATCTGCAGGAAGTTGCCTCAAAAGACAACTCCCGACCCCCCGAAGCTGACTGATGTATGAATTACTACTATTAGCTATTCATTCTAGTGACCAAAAGCCCAGACTGTGCCCTCTGAGAATTAACTATACTTACAAGGGCATGGAGCCTCATTGACCACATCAGTTATTTACTCTTCATTATGAATCCATTCATTCTACATGTAGCAAACACCTAATATGTGCCAGCAATGATTTCTAGGCAGTTGAAAAATAGTAGTGAACAAAATGGACAAAAATCTCTGCCTTCTTAGACACCATATTCTGGTGGAGGGAGACAGAAAATGCGCATGATAGATAGGTAAGTTATAGAGTTACTTAGAAGGAAGTAAGTGTTGAAAATAAAACCCCACAAAACCCCAACCCCAAATTCCAACCTACCAATGATGTAGGGTAAGTGGGCTTGGGAGTACTGGGGTGGGGGACAGAGATGGAACAGGGAGCTTGGCTGTCATTTTATTTTATTATTTTTCAATGACAGTTGACATTTAATAATATATCAGTTTCAGGTGTACAGGTGGTTAGACATTTATATACCTTACAAAGTGATCCCCCTGATTAGTTTTATACCCACTTGACTTAGTGGTCATTTTAAAGAGGGTCATCAGAGCCAGCCTTCTTGAGGAGTTACTATTTGAACAAAGAGATAAAAGAGGTGGGAGAGTTAGCTTTGCAGATATGGGAGGAAGAGTGGTCCAACTGGAGAAAGTAGCTGGGGTAACACCCTCAGACGAAGCAGCTAGTTCATTCAGAAACACAGCAAGGAGACCATGTGGCGGGAATGGAAGGAGAAAGGAGGAGAGCAACAGTCATGTAGAAGAGTGATGGTGCAGGGGGAGTCAGATCATCTGGGGGTCTCTTTAAGGGCTTTGGCTTTAACCTTGATTGCAGTGGGGAGCTGGTACAGGGCTCTGAGCAGGGAAGGCCATGACCGGGTGTGTTGGGGCTGGACTGCAAACCGGTTAGGAGGCCACCTGAGAAGTCTGGGAAGAGAGACTCAGCTGGGAGGGTAGCCGTGGTCCCAGTTGCCTTTAAAATGGGAGCCAGCAGAATTGCCAGAGGGGTTGATGTGGGGGCAAGGGAGGCAGGAGGCAGGGATGACCTGGCAGCCACTTTTCTGAGGGGTAAGTTTACAGGAGCCAAGGCTCAGTGGGCACTGAGTGCTGAGGGCTCCAGTGCAGCACAGTGGGAGGCAGGGAGAGAGGTGGGGGAGGCTGCAGTGTTGGAGCCACGCCCCTGCCTCCCCTGTAGCCCTGGCAGGGTCCCAGCCCAGCCGCTGGCTCTGTTTTAGGCTTCTTGTGTCTGAACAAATTGGGTTCTGAAGTTCAAAGCCTGTGCCTGGGGCCCTGCCGTCCTGGGAGCACTAGCTCTACAGGAGGAGGGCTCACTGTCCCTGAGGAGTGTGGCTGCCCGGGCTGCTCTCGGGCACTCAGAAATAACATCCTGTTCCCTGTTCCGGACCGGGCAGGAGCATGTGGGAGGCCCGAGCAGAACAATTGCCGCTTCTCTCCTGCAAAGCCGAGCCCCTCCCTGGACTTGCCCCAGCCTGTGGTGTCTGAGCCACGAAAGGCTTGTTTACCTGGCTCCAGCCTCATAACAGGGGAGTCGGAGGGGATTGAAAGGTGAGGCCCACCACCCACCCGGCCCACCTCGGCTGAGCATCTGGGATGGCCACATGGCTCTTCTGCTGAGCTGTTAATGAGCGGTTTGTCACATCCTCCTTCCTGGTGGTGGGCAGAGGCCAGGCAGCTCCGGGAGCTGGAAGCTTCCTGGAATCTTTGCATTTAGGGAATTGGAGGAATGGAGAGAAAGAAGCCAGGCAGGTGGCCTCAAAACCTGGGGTGTCAGCAGCTCTGGGAACCCCTTGAGGGTCTCCGTGTTTTGCTGGGCCCACGAAGGGAGGCAGGCTGCTTGTCCTGACTCGGCATGCTGGGCTGAGCCAGATTTCACTGGAATGCTTACATGGGTCAAGACGCTAATGTTCATTGGAATGTCCACTATGCATCTAAGCAACTTACTACCCATTGGCTAATGATTCCTCCTGCCCACCTAGATTTCTTGGGCTGAATTAGAAACTGAGGGTTAAAGTGCCCAGCTCAACCCACAAAACGCTGCAATTTCTCCTAAAGGGTTCTCAAACCGATTTCTTAGACTGAACCCTCCCTTGTGGAGAGAACTTCCTGCTCAGGAGAGACTGACTGGCCAGGATTCCAAATGAAGAATCTCCTTTAAATAGAAACTTGGAGGCAATACTGTTCCCGAACAATGCCAGTGCAGGCTCTCAGGGCCAAGCTGTGCACCGGCGACCTTTCAGATATCTCTAAAGCCCTCTGACGCTAACCTGGGGGAAGGGTGTTCTCTTGATCTGGCCTGTTATGCCAGTAACAGGGGCTCAGCCCCCATAGCCCTGAGCCAGGAGCTGGCCCAGGGTCCCACAAAGGAAGCTGTGTTCTCCAGCTTGGCGGGGGCAAGGGCTAGTCGGTCCAGTTAGGCTTCAGCCTTGCCCTCCATCACTTGTGGTCAGGCCTGTTTTCTGGCCCTCCAGGCTGGCATTCCTGCCCAGCAGGGAGAGGCTAGGAGACCTGCCCTGCTCCAAGCTGGGGGCAGTGACTCACAGGTAGTTACCTGCCCTAGGGCTCCCTGCCAGCCCAGAGAGGGAGCCTGAGGGGAGGGATTTAAAGTTCAGTCCTGCTTAGTCCTCTCAAGTGTCCTCGGGTGAGTTGGGCCTTGACCTCTTCCTGATGAGCTGGAGCCTTTTAAGGCTCTCCCGAATTCCCCAAGAAGCAGGGATTTTCCACTGTTTTTGTTTTCCGTGGGGAAGGGGAGGAGCTGGTGCTTTCCGGGGTCCTGGGTGTTGGGGTCTCCTCACCTCCCAGCCCCAGCCAGGTCTGGGCTGTAACGCTACCTCCAAGCCCTGATCTTGCGTCCTCTGCTTGGTCTCCTGTCCAGGTGGTCTAGGACACGAGAAGAAGCTGACCAATCCGAGCCTTGACAAATGCCAAGCACAGCGCCTGCCACAGATGCCAGCGCCCTTCCTGCCCCCTGAATCCTGGTCTGGAATGACCCTGAATAATTGCCTGGTGCTTTCAGTTTGCAATGCTTTCCTCTACCCCCCAAGGCACCCACAGGCAGGCGGGTACTGCCAGGCTTACTGCGAGGCCTCTGGGATCAACCCACTTGCCCAGTCCTGTCCTGGGGCTGTGGGGCTGCAGTGACGACTGATGGGCGTGCCAGCTGCCAGATTCCTGAGACCCGCCCTGCAGTGAGCTACGCCCAGCCTGGGAGTCTCCAGAGGTGAGGCCGTTGTTTAAAAACTGGGAGCCAGGAGCAGAGACCCCCACATTCAAGGGGTGCTCTCAGAGAGGCGATCTGGAGAAAGGACAGTGGCAGCAGGGAGCCAGGTATGTTTCCTGCCCTTGCCTGCACGGTGGGGGCGGGCGGGAGGAGGGCTCTGCTCTGGGCCTCTGGGGCCTGGCTGCAGGGCCCTGTTCTTTCTCTTCTTGCCGCCTCACCTGAATGAGCCACCTGCAAAGGCTCCGTTGAATGCCTGCCTCTGTTTGAGTTGCCTGTTCACATCTGATAAGCAGAAAGCAAGTTCAGATCAGGGGCTGAGCACAAAGAGGAGTGGGAAGGGTGGGCTGGTGGGGCCAGGGCTTCTCTGAGGCCGCTCCCAATGCCTTGTTCTGGGAGTGAGGGGCAGAGACAGCTCTGGAGCTAAACCAGAAGATGGGACTTCCTCTTGGGCCATGAGTAGCTGCATGACCTCAGGTCACCTGTCTCCTCACTGTGCCCCTGACGCTTCTGGGAACTGATTGGAAGGGAAGAGTTCAATGCATTAGGATGTATACTTTAAAGATGCCAGGAGAGCCCCAGTTCCCTCTCTGGTCCTGCCTTGCCAACCTCCCTCACCCAGCCAATGGAGCTGTGGCTGACAGGAACAGAGTGAGCATCCAGGCCCAGGCAGAGGCCGGTGCTGCATGAGCTGGGCAGGCCTGCCTGCCTCTCAGACCCTTGCAGCATCCATCCCTGGCCGCAGTCCCACTCTGTGGCCTCCAACCCTACCCTTCCCGCACAGCCCTGGCCCATCATTAGAGACATTTTGGATTGCTTCCGGTTTAGATAAAATCCTCTAGGCTTCCCCATTACATTCCAGCTAACTGTCTAGGCTAGAGCTGTGTCCGTCACAGCCTTACCCTCGAGGTGGCCCTCAGTGGTGTGAAGGCCATGCCAGTGGAAGGACAGGGCTCCCTCCATCCAGACTTTCAGCCAATTTGATCCACTCGCCTTTGGACCTGTGGGCTGGGCTGGGCTTGGGCAGCAACAAGGCCTCAGACCTCTCTGCAAAGGGCCAGCCGTTTATTGCTCCCCATGTTGTCCTTATGACTATCTGGGGCCGGGCCTCCCATTGCAGAGGAGGAAGCTGGAGTCTGGGAAGGGATGGCATTCCACCAGGGCACCCCATGAGTCATATGCCAGCTGGAGAATAGTCTAGGGCTCTGGCATTTTCCAAGCCTTTGGCTCCAAATGTACCTGTTGCTCAGAGGTGTCCTAGGTCAAGCCCCTAGCTAAAGACCTCTGAAAAAATCGGAGCCCAGAAACAGTTTGCTCTAGCAGTTTGCATGGCTTTACCCAGGCTGCTTTGCTCTGTCTCAGGTGAGGTCCTCTCTGGGGACCACCCCACTGGCTGAAGATGAGGTCAGTCCTTCTCCTGTGTTTTGGTAAGTATCCCTTCCCATCCTGGTGGGATCTGTCATATAGCAGGGTGGTGACAGCTATGGGTAGAAGGACAGCTAACCAAAATGGGAGCATTGCCTGTCACCCGTTAGTCTTAGGGTTTGGAGCGCTTGTCTATTGGGGACACCCATGAGGTTTCTCTGCTACTTCAGGACTGCGGGAAGACGACTTGCTGCCTCTCTCGAGGTGTCTTCCTAGTCCCATCTGGGGGTGGTTTCTGCTCCCCAACTTCCCTGCATGGTCTTTTTACCACCTTTTCACTCCCATCATGGCTCGAGTTCTCGATTTTCCAGTGAATTGGAGCCAGGCACTCGCAATATGTGGGTCAGCTTTGCAGATAAGGGGCAGCAAGAATGCAGGTACCTCCCAATGCCTCACAAGTGGCCAGCAGCCAGCCCTCCCCTGCGCTGTTGACAGAGGCCATGCTGCCTGCGAGGAGAGATGTGGACTGTGGCCAAGTGTGTGTCTGAAGCTTGACTTGAAAGCTACATTTCAGGGTCATCCATGGTTGTTGGCTGCCAGTTTTCCCTCCTTTTTTCTTCTTTAAGTTGGGGTTACAGAACATGAAATCAGCTTTTTTGCCCTATAGCCCCAGGATTATAATAATTATCTTTCCCAGCCAGTGTGAGCAGGAGAGAAGGAGAGGGTCTAGTCTTGTTGGTGTCTGCCTCCTTGAGGGACGAGGGGGTAGCTGTCTAGACCCACTGCTCTTCAGGCTGAACCCCAGCACCCCTGTGATTTCAGTCTTGCCCAGCTTCCTGTGTACCCAGCAAGCCTGCTCCCGTGGGGCCTGCTATCCTCCTGTTGGGGACCTGCTCATTGGGAGAACCCGCCATCTCCGAGCTTCATCCACCTGTGGACTGACCAGGCCTGAGACCTACTGCACGCAGTATGGCGAGGTAGGCCCGAGCTCCACGGCCTCCAGCACTGGAGGAAGGAGAGGTGGGTGGGCTGGGCGGGGCTCTGAGAAGGGCAGTCTGCTTTCTGGGGGAGCCTGCCATTGTTCACTGAATATTTACTGTGTACTTGGTATAGGCCCAGCCCCATGCACTATGGGGAGTGGGGTGGGGGAGGGGTGCAAGAAAGGATAAGGCTGGGTAAGAGAAAAGGTAGCTGAATAGCTGAATAGCTTTTTTCTCTCTTCTGCTCCATAAAACTGGAACATGGGCAGACCAGTTATTTCTCAGCCCCTGGGCATGGGCAGGACAGTTATTTAAGTCTTAGAGATAGGCGATCAGTTAAGTAGAGATGCTTTATATGTAGGTCTGATGTGCCATGTTTGGTGGACAAAGTCAAATCCTGTGGAGCACAGGCGCTGGGATGTGTGCATTGGCTTGTGTCTTGCCAGGGGTGAACTGAGTGGCACCACGGTCACTCTATTGCCAACATCTCTTTGGCTAGCATTGGGGAACGGCTGTGGACAGAGCCAGCAGGAAAATATATGGCTGTAGGCTGGCGTTTACCTCTTATGCTTTATAGTTATCATGCATGAAGATCCAACTTCCTTACCTCTCAGCTTCCTTGGTCCAAACACTTTGTTCCCCGAGGCAGAGGGGGAAGCATTCAAACTATTGTTAAGGGACATAGATCAGTGAAATAAATGAAGTGGTGTGAGGTTAGTAAGGAGGGGCTCAGTGGGTGAGAAAACGAGCTGAGCGAATCCAGGAGCGCCAGCTCTTCAAGCTATGCCAGTAACATTGCCTGTAAAGTAACAGATTTACTCAAAGAGCCTTTGTGAGTTTTCTTCTAGATTTTTCTTCTATATTGCCTCTGGAGCTTTTTTTTTTTTTTTTGGTAGGAACTTCAAAAAGGATGGGGCCCTTCTTTGCTTTCATGTTCACGAAGGTTGCAATCACTCAGTGTTTTCTTGTTTCCCAGCTGCTTGTCTCATTGGACTATTTTTTTCTGCCCTCAAAATACAGGTTTGGATGAAGGAATGGGTGAGGGTGTGGTTTGCCTTGAGTCTCTGCAGCCTTTGGGGGTAAGGGAAAAGAAAAAGACAGAGAGAGCAAGGGAGTGAGATAGATTGATTGCCGGGAAGGAGACTTGTGTTATCAGTGGTTTCCTCTTTCCAGAATGTTCTTGTTCTCAGGACCATCGAGATGTATCTGATACTGCATCTGGGCCTCACTGCCCTTCTAGTACCCAGTGTTCTTTTGGCAACTTTAAATCACAGATGGTATTGAGTTGTCCTTTGCATAGGCTGAGCAGAGATGGCTGTGATTTCTGCATCTCACCCACTTGGAAATGGGAAAACCGTCTGACTGTTGGGTAAGATGGCCAGCATCAGGAGAGGCCTCCCTGTGGGCCCAGATTACTCCACAAGCATCCGGGGACCTGGCCGTATTGAGCCTTCTGGGCAACAGAATGATTGTAGCTGTCCCGTCTCACACACTCTCAAAATCCTGTGCCATTGAGCCATGTCTAGAAATTTCCGGGAGACCTCTGCCTCCCTTCATTAGACTTACCCACCTCTGGGAGAGGAATTAAGGAGAGATCAGAGGCCGCAGTGCTGGGCAGTCCCCTCCCTCCGCCCCAGGCCTGTCTGGACAGCCTCTCTCCCTCTGGGCCTGGGGCTTTGGGTTCACCCTGGCTCACCTTCTGAGTCTCGTGGATGCCCCAGGAAGCCAACTGCCTTCCCTGCTTTGAAGTCGCCCCTCGAGAGTGAAACAGGGTGCTTGCAAAAGAGAAGTCTAGACTTACAACCCTGGGGATAGATAAATCTCAGCTGTTTGGTAGCTATGACTGTGGAGAAGCATTGGCCCTTTTTCTTTTTCTCGAAGGGGAGTAGATCCATGGGCCCTCTTGGAAAGAGTAGTGGGCAGGGCATCTTGAGTACAGGGTACAATCCCAGGTCTGCCACTCACCTGTGCTGTGATCATATGCTATCCTCTCCAAGTCTCAATTTTCTCTTCTGAGAATGAGTGTCAGACGCAATGGTCTTCAGGACCGCTCCTTGCTCCAGCCCTCTTTGGAAATGAGCTAACTCCCACCCACTCTCTGTCTTGTCTGATTTCGCCTCCCCTCTCCCTTACCGTCCTAATCTTCCAGAAACCATGGGTTGCCAGTGGTGAATCCACACACTGAAGACACAGATACTCCCTTCCTACGATGTATCCCAAGTCCTCAGTGGGTGCAGAGATGGCTGGGTGACGAAAATTAGAAACCCCCCTGCTGAGTTCCAAGTTCAGTTCTTAAATTTATTTTAATAGTAGATATTATAGCAGCTATAATTTATTAAGCATATACTGTTCACCCCAAGCATGATACTAAGAGACTTATATAAATTATCTCAATTAATTTCTCACAATACTCCATGAGATGGCTCTTATTACCCCATGAGCTCCTGGGAGGGTGTGTGCCAGGACCCCAAACTTCTAATGGGAACACATCGGGGTTGAGTTTTCTGAGCAGCCCTAGCTGGAAAGAGGGTGGCATGATACAGAGATGCATTGCTGTTGCCTCTCCACTGCCCCCCTCCCCTGACCTCTCTCTACCAGCTCCCACTCCCATATACACACCTTCCTTAAGTCAAAGCCTCTGAATAGTGCCCCTGTCCTATTTCCATCCAGGGGTGACATTGTGAGCCCTGATTTTAGTACAAGATCACCCAGCACCCGCTGCCTGCCCACTGCCCTGGCACGGATGCAAGTGCCATGGGGATTTATGACCTTGGACATTTTTGCAATGCTCACTCCCCACCCCACAGCCGCATGGGGACTCAGTGGAATAGGTGTTGCAGAAGCTGGTGGGACCCCTTCCAGTTCCAAAATTGTCTGTCCCAGCTCTAGATATCAGAGTGAGTCTCTTTTTGTGTGGGTCATGTTAGCCTGTTGGCATGCTACCTCTGCCCCAATTTTATCTCAGTGGCTAAATCCTACTGACTTTGAAGACTAGTTTTGGTGGGTTTGGGGTCCATATTGCAACCCTCCCAATGGACATAGAACTTGGCCGGCTTTACCTATGGCACTCCTCCCCACTCACTTCCAAGCTGCCCATCTTGACTGTCTATTAGCTGCCTGGACTGGGCCCGGGCAGTTTTTTAGCTAAATGGTCTGAGACTGCAGTACCCTCCTGTGCTCTTGATCTCTTTCTTCCAGCTTCTACATAACCCTTGGGTAACCTCACTGCACCATTGTCCCTTGAAGCTCAAGCATGAATGAAAAGGTCTGTGACCATCCCTAGTCTTGGTTCTCTTCTGTGCGTACCCGGAGCCTCCTTTCCTCATTTGAAAAAATGGGAGTAAGGACAGGATCCACTTCAGTAAGTTGTTGTGAGGACTGCATAAAAGAATGAGCCACCTGGCCACTGGCATGGTGTCTGGAAGATGCTAAATGTTTCATCTCGTTTCCCACCCACCTCTGGGACCAGTGTCTACACATTGAGACCACCTCTCCTCTGAATCACACTCCTGACCATTTCTTCCCTGATCAGGATAAATATTTGCATGTTTGTTGAAATGAACCCATCCTTGGACCATCCACTCTCTGCCGCCAAGGTGACAGTCACCAATCTGATTTGCAGTGGGTGTTAGATGATCTAGAGGCAGTCATAGTCATGGTCAGCGAAGTCACCTGCTTGGTCCTGGCTGTCGCTCT